>JAKLND010000126.1:0-70430 GCA_022813125.1 Septoriella neoarundinis | reverse complement strand
GGTTATATCTATATATACTAGGTTCCCGTTTATAACTCTACGGACTCTATCCTAATCGTTCGCTAATATTCCCTTTACTCTCTACCCTTAACTTTAGGAGAGAGTCGTTCTTTTTCCGGGCTAAAACCCGCGGATTTTATCCCGTCCTTCTTATCTTCTAGTATAGGCTTTATATATACCGCGTTAATCCCGGGGGTCTATATTACTAGTATATATAGGTATTTATATATTTAGTATCTAGAGCCTCCGTAGTAGAAGTAGCGTCTTTCCTTACGGCGTTTCTCTCTCTCTATAGTATCGACCTATTTTATTCTTTACTTCCCGTTATCTTTTAAGCGCGCTCTACCGCTCTTTTAGGGGTTACTAAAGGCTTAGGTAGGTACTATAACGGTATCGCCGTTAGCGTCTACCCTAGTTACTATAGAGACCCCTTAGGAGTATATAGTTACTATAGTACTTCTTTTAGGGTCTTTATTCTTTTCTTATAACTATCTCTTATAGGTAGCTTTAAATTAATCCGTTACCTTAAGGTTTATTATAATCCGCTCTACCTCTTTAGAGAACGCGTAGTAGTCTATCGTTTTTAGGACGGTTACTATATAGGTCTTAGTGGTATTTAAGAACGTATTCTTAAGGTAACCGATCTTCGTTACGTCGTTTTAGCTCTCTCCGTCCGTATTTAATAGGAGTCCGTTAAATTCTAGCTAGTATTCGTACTATAGTTAGCTATTAATATACCGTAGGTATATAAGTCGCTTTAGGGCTTTTACTTATTTATTACTATCCGTAAAGATATCTTTAAGCTAAGTAAAGAAGGCTTTAGGGTCCTTACTACCGGTAGCGCTCCCCTTCTCTTAAAAGTATCTTATACGGGAGCGTTCCTAAATAGGTAGAGTATTATATATAACGTCCTAATAATATTCAACGGGTAGCGCGGGTTTCGTTACGGACCGTACTCTATATAAGCTACGGAGCTATAATAAGTAGTCTTAGAACGTTTCCGCTCGTCTATCCTATAATAGTAGCTTCTACTTATAAGGGCCTAATACCTCTACTCCGGGGTCCGTTATTTACCTAGTAGAGAGCGTTTCTATTAGGGCTCTTATTATCTAAGTTATAAACGGTTCGTTAGGGGAGATAATATTAGGGACTATAATAGATCGTATAGATTCCGCGTTAGCGAGGGCGGCGTATATAGTCGCTAACTCGCTCTCTATCTATTATTACCGTAGGTATATTTCCTTAAGGATCTATCGTATATTAGCGTTAGCTATATCCCGCTCTAGACCGTCGGATATCGTCCTAGTTATCCTAGATTCCGGAGTAATACCGCCGGGGGTCGGGGCGTTTATTTAGAGTAATCGAACTTAATATTATAGGGGAGCGACGCCTACGTAGAGGCTCCTTATAGTATTTAATAAGTTCGATACCGCGAGGAGGAGGTTCTCTATCTAAGTCCGCTTAAAAGGGGGCGGAGCGCTAAGGTTATCCTACTATACGCGGGCGTAGCCCGCGTATACTCCTAGGGCTTACCCCTTTATACTTATTAATATATCTCTTATAGTATTACCTAAGTAACCTCCTCTAAATCGCTCTATAAGCTAATTCTATATAGTTGTCCTATTTTCATACGATTTAGTAATAAACCTAGTAATCGCTTAGATAGCCCTCTCTAATAGGATCTTAGGTACCTTAGGGTAATTAGTACCCGTACGACGGTCTCTATACTTTAGCTAGAGCCTCTAGGTACGGGTAGGTACTTTGGTTCGTTTATATATAGCGTTACGCGACTATCCGGCCTTAAAGTAGGCCTTAACGCGTGAGCGCGTTAGGGTATCCTATTCTACTCTTATCTTTGACGCGAGATTTCTCGGGCTAGGGTCTATATTTTCGAGATCTGATTAGGGCGTTTAAAAGCGGAGGTCGCGACGATTAATATATTTCATTTTGGTGCGATTTCGTGTATTAATTATGGTGTAATGAATTTATGAAGTTTTAGTGAGAGTGTAGTGTACGAAGTTTGGTGCGGAGACCCCGGCAGCGACTTCTCCGACCGAGCCTTGGTCCCCTCTCCGTGCTGCGACGCGCAGGAGGCGGCACCAGCTTGTGATGAACGCCGCCCTGGCCGCTTGCAGGGATGCGGCGATCAGGGCTAGGGCGGGCGCCGTGGCCACTGCGCAACCCGCCGCTCTGCCCTAAGGCAAAACAGACCGAAGTATATACAGTAGCCGACTCCCGTGAAGAACAGGGTATCCACATCTTCAACAGACACACGTCCGTCGCATCTGCCAGGAGAAAGATCGACACTTCTTCCTACTTTGACCACTCACATCATCACTAACGTTAACCATGCACCCACACGGAAATTCATGTCACAAGGCACTGCGTGACCAGAAACGTCCGCCATATGCCTCGTGAAAAGTAGGATGCAGGTCCAACGCAGAACAATATGCCATTCATCACACCACGTCCCAACCTTGCTCAACAAGCTCTTCTAGATCCTCGTCTTCACTCCCCCAGCTGACCCATCTCACATTAAAGACCCTCCCGCCACTCCCTCGCCGGATCATGAGCATACCCTCTCCCCTGCGTTACAAGGAACGCGGACCCCGCCTCCCCGCCCAACTTCCTCGTGATAACGACATGCATGTAGAACGGCAACCCACTCACACCCCCAATCTGAAACCACCCCAGGCGCGACACCGGCGAGTCCCCATGCACCACCATCTGCCCCTCCGCCTCGTAAGCCATAGTCATATGATCCATCCCGATCGTGACGTGCAGCCATCTGCGCATACCCAATGCTACGTCGCTCTTGTGTCGACTATCCTGGTGACTCCGAATATCGCCATAGCTTTTCGCTTAGTGTTCAGCTCGTTATAGTGCGGCGACAGGATTCGTAATGGTCCGCCACATGACTGCAACTATGATTGGTTTTCGGGGTACGTGTCTATTGGTAGATCCGGCGCTGAACACAACCGCCATTGACGTGTTTGGATACCAGATTGCTGCTGTCTGTTATCATGATCTTGCTGAATGATATAGGACGCCTCTCGGCTCGATACTGAGGTCGGCTGCGGCGTGGTCGTCAAGTCCATCCAATCGCGGCTGAAAGTACATCGTTGCGCTATCGCGAGACAACTAATCGGAAGAGCCGGCTGACTTGTCAATTCACCTGAATGGAATCTGACCCACGGCAATATTCGAGATGCTTGTGGCGGCGGCCGTCTTCGATGTTATCAGTCGCTTCCGATCTGAGCCTTGCAAGTCTTCCGAAACCGATGCAATGAGACATGATTGACATGGGTATCTACTTATACACTATCACGCTTGCCGCTTGCTTGAATGTGTGGCTGAAAGAATTGCAAGCATGATATGTTCGCTCACAAAATCTGTCCCGCCCTTAATCGAGAAAGAACTTCGAGCTTTTGGTCCGCGCATGATGGCGGGCAAGGCGTGAAGCAAGGCTAGTGCGGAGTATGCAGAGATGAAAGTTACCAGGTGTTCAGTTGCAGCGGTTCAAGACTTCAGTCCCCTTGGATCCGGAATGATAGTACATTGGGAGTGAGGATGCCCAGGCAGCAGCAGGCGTGTTCGAAGGTCAGTCTGATGTTGCAGGATGGCAAACAAGGTCGCGCCATTCGACCGAGAATTGGAGTCAGGTCGAGTCAAGTAATTCACTCGTCGGTAGAAGCAGCCTTCTTCGGCCTGCCTCTGCCCTTCTTCGGCTCAACACCGTCGGAAGAAGTCTGCGGCTGCGCCTTCTTCGGACGGCCTCTAGCCTTCTTAGCAGGCGCAGCTTCGACTTCAGCAGACTCATCGCCGGCATCATCTTCGACCGGGGTTGCCTTCTTCGGGCGACCTCTGCCCTTCTTCGGGGCGGACTTAGCAGGCTCGTCGTCCTCCTCGACGTCAGCATCCACAGACTTCTTGGGACGGCCTCTAGCCTTCTTCGGAGCGGGCTTGACGTCTTCTTCGGGATCGTCTTCGTCGGCAGCAGCAGCCTTCTTCGGGCGCCCTCTGCCTTTCTTCACGGGCGCAGCATCGTCGGCGTCGGCGTCGGCAGCCTTCTTGCCACGCGCCTTCTTCGGAGCAGGCTTCTCGTCGTCGCCGTTAGCCTCGTCTTTAGTCGGACGGCCGCGCTTCTTGCCAGCAGGCTTCTTGGTCTTGGACTCGTCCTCCTCCTCATCTTCGTCGGCGCCCTAGTTGTTGTTAGTGTTGATAGTTCAAAAGCGGGAGGCGCCCAGATTTACCTCTTTAGCCTTCTTCGCATTCCCCTTCAAAAACATTCCTTGAGCCCTCTTGCCCGTGTAGCGGTTGCATTCGACGTCCTGGAGAGCGCGTTAGTAGAGGCACTCTCAGAATATTGGCCGACGTCAAGACTTACTCCATTCCAGTCCTCATCGTCAACATGGCCCTGTTCCAATGCGCGCTTGACCTTCTCCGCGGCATCTTCAGGGAGAGTGTCAAAGCCGTCGATCAATTCCATGTCCTGTTCGGCATTCTCCCACCAGTTGTGCAGGACCTCAGGCGTGACGCAGCCCCTACGGAAGTGTTAGCGGGTGGGACGGAATCGAATCGAGCGATACTTAGAGACTGACCAGTGACGCCATTTCATGCCAGAGTGGTCTTGGATGGTGACCAGTACTCCCTGGCGGATCTCACCTTTCTGGATTTTGACGTTTTCCTTCTTGCAGTGCGTTGCCTGACAGCCGGCGCGGGCGTTGGGCGAGATTTCTGGACATGGTTAGCGAGAATGAACGCCGTAAGTCTGTGTAGATTGTAAGCTGCAAATAGAGACTCACCGATGCGGTACGACATTGTGGCGGTTACTTTGTGGAATTCGTGGTATTGACAGTGCGCGGATGCGAACGTGCGATGCGCGTTGCAACGCGTGCGGTAGAGAAGTTGTTGCTCGAGCAGGCGAGTGTAGGATGAACCGACAAACAATCGACAGACCAAGAGGGTGAAAGGAAAGGTCAAGCAGGCGGAAAAGTTGTGGTGGTGGTCGTGAGTGAATGAGGAGGTGGATTGCAATTGCAATTTGTTTGCGCCCGTCTCAAGCACTTGGAGACATGAAGTCACTCCACCGCGCGCGCAGCTTGTCGCGTCTCACATCAGCCTGGAGCGCGCAGGCAGGCGGCCCTGCCCACCTCAACGCAGTCGGTCTCAGATGTGCGCGCAGACGTTCCGCACCCCAGGCACGCGCAGATGGTGATGTGCATTTCGCATAGGAAGATATCGATCATGGCAATACTCGCATACGAATCTCGTGCGTCACAGATCCATGACCGGGCACGGCGGAGATGTTCACCATTCCCACGCTACGTTCATTGAGGTCTCTACGTTCTCGACATGTGTCTTGTCTCAACACTGGACTCCAGTCTGTGCGTCATTGATCAAGGGAACTTTCCCAGCGCGGCTCTCGAGAAATTTGAGGCGATCATCCTTGGATAAGCCCGCCCACTTCCACCTCTTCGCCTGCATGTCCACAGCACGCAAATGATACCCGGTGCGCTGCGGGACACGAGACGACGGGCTGCGAATGCTCGCGTGACAAAGTTCTCTTTCCTGTGCTCCAAGCCCACGGCATGTGAGTCGCGCAACTTCGCGACAGCCGCGCCTCAGGGGCCTACCTCCGCCACCCAACCGGCCTTTGCTGGGCCCATTAAGCCACAATTCGACGGGCTCAAGAAGTATCGCCGCCCGGAGACCACCCAAAAAATAGTCAACGAGGATGCTGCCGCCTTCGCTCAGTTTGAAAGGGAATTGATCGACTACCTGGACGAATGCCTGCCGCCGCATTTGCGATCCAATTTCGGCCATGATGACACGCCTTCTCCTGCGCGCGAGTTTCTCCCTAACACTGCGACCACGCGGAGGATTGTCAGAATCATCCAAGATGCCAATGCGTCTTTCACGCCTTTCTTTCCATGGCTTGCCATCAGACACGGCCGGTGGAAGGCTGCTGTCTGGATCGTCAAGCTGTTGATCGAAAGCTATCACGCCGAGTTGCCGCGTTCGAACCGTCTTGCCCAGACAGTCCAACAATGGGAGCGAACGGAAAGTTTGAAGGATATCACCCAGAGTCCGCTCTACTTGGTGCCTCGAGATGGCCAAATGCAGACGCCACACATCAAGCGCTCTTCAGCCCCCAGCCTTCACAATCTCACGGACGACAGGCCAGACACCCTCAGTAGTAAGGAAGTCACTCGGTATCAAGTGCTTGGCTTGGTGTGGGAAGGCATCGGACGGCTGATCATAGCATGTGCCAACGATCCGCAGATTGCTGGCGGAGCAATCAAACCTGAGATTCTCGAGATGATCGCGCTCCTTCACCATTACGAGCTGGTATCACCTTCCGTCTACAGCTACCAGCCCTCGCAACAAGAAGACGCCATTCAGCAGCCGCCAACCTTGCAACTCCTTTCCTCTCGCATTTTTACGGCTCTGTCCGACGCAACCTGGAAGGCCCGGGAGATGACTGCCGTCGAAGAAGCGAGGCTATCAGGCAAGGACCCCAGCCGGCTAGAGGCTATGGGCTCATCCTATCGCGTCAGGGTCTCTTCGGTCAAGCTTGAGGTGTGGTTCGAATTGATTCTGTGGTCATGTCTGCACGGCGGCTGGATCTCAGAGGGTGCTTCCCTGCTGGACCTTGCATGTAAAGGGAAGAAGAAAGACGCTAAATGGAAGGCGATCTCTTGGCGCGACACGCTGAGATCGATCATGCCCTTTGGAGAAGAGAGATTACTCGATTGGGACAGTATCAAATACATATTCGACACTCAGTCGAGCGCAACTATGGACGGCAGCGATGCTAATGATTCAGGAATGCGTGTTGAGGGCACTATCAGTAGTGAAGTTGTCGATGCCTACATCGACGCCATTCTGAACCACATCAGTTACGGTGTAGGCACTCGTGGTCTGCCCCTGAATCTGGTCCTTGGCTGGATTCGCAATTTTCGCAACCTTTTGCAGAGATCGAATCTCAATCTGGGAGGTGGATCATGGGACGCAATTCTAGTTCGTATCGCCGAATCTGGTGCATTCGACCTTGAGTGGAATGCATCCACTTCGTTACGCTTTGCTGGGATGGCCCCAAACATTGGAGAGGAGCTCGCCTCGCGCCGATCGCAGGTCTTACCCACATACGTTCTAGATGGAAGCGCCGCAATCCTGGGTTTTATGCATCGTGCTTTACGTGCGGAAATCAAGAGCGGGAACTTGGAGGGCGCTTTAAAGGCGTTCGAATACCTCCAACGACGCGTGGATCACAACAGAAGCCGCTCCCTTGCGGATTTCTTCGAGCACATGCGCGTCGCCTCTGCGGACAACGAAGCTTCGTCCAGACCATTGTTCAACAGCAACTTTTCTGGCATTGAGTTTCCTCTGTTTGATACTCAAGTCCCCATCCACACGCTCGCGGCTCTCCTGGACCTTGCTACTGATAATAAGGCCTTTGATGTTGGTGCATGGATGTTGACTAGCCAGGAAGTCGACGGCCCTACAATCACGGAGGACATGTACAGTAACCCTGCCATCTCGGCCGCACTCGTTAGATTTGCTACTGCCGCCAACAACATGGATCTGCTCATGAAAGTCGTGAAAGTCGGCACCGGAAAGCTTGAGGACGCCGACGCGGCCGGTCCCATCCCCAAAGAGCTCCTCAAAGCTTTCCTGGACGCCCAGGTCGAGCTGAAGCAATGGGACTCCGCCGAACGCATTCTAGAATACATGCGCGACACGCCAGGCTTCCAGTGGAGCGCGAACAACGTCGCCACGATCGCGAAGCAAATGTTGCTCGATAGCGAAATCGGCGGCAAGAACTACACCCGAGCGTCAACCATCCTCTCACGAATCGTCGCCGGCTCCTACGGCCACACCTCCAACGGCCCCCAACGCGCCCATCAATCCCGCGCCGCCGCCCGCCTCCACACCCTCTACACCATCCTCTCGAACATCGACGCCCGCCTCGCAGCCCTCATCGAAGCCCGCCGCAAACTCCCCTCCCACATTCCCTTCACCATCAGCTCCCGCGTCTTCAACACCGTCCTACGCGGCGTCGTCGCCTCCCGCGGCAGCGCCGCCGGCGTCGACCTCGTCACCACTTTCCTTCCCGCCGAGCACAGCCCCGACCACCTCCCCCAGCGCGGCGGAGTGGTCCAGTACACCCCGTACCGCGCCGAGGACAGCAAGCCTAAGCTCGCCCGCGGCCTGCCGCGCTCTCTGCACGCGCACGTCGGCGCTGAGAACTTGCCGCGCAAGCGCGTGCGCGTCTTCAGCGAGCGCGCGCCGGAGGTCGCTGTATATGGCGGTCTGAGCCGCGTTACGGTCACGATGGTGAAGATTGTCGTCCAGCAGGCGATGCGCGAGGAGAAGACCGCTGAGCGCCGCGAGGTGCTCATGTGGGCGGTTGATTTGCTGATGCGCGGTGGGTTGCGGCCGAGAGCGGTCGTACGCGGGTTGCAGGAGTGTGGTGTATATGGGGAGGAGCTTGAGGCTGTTGAAAAGAGGATGAGGACGCATTTGGAGGCGCAGTCGGCGGAAGTTGAGGAGTTGCAGGAGGACGAAGAAGCGCAGGAGGAACGAGAGGAGGAGGAGGAGGATGAGGAGGAGAAGGAGGAGAGAAGGGGACAGAAGGGAAAGACTTCCTATCGTCCTTTCAGGTGGGATCCCGAGGGGAGCGACAGGCTTTGATTTTTTTGCAACCTGTAATGTTCTTTTGGCGATGTATTACTTACTGCACAACCGAGCGTGGATCTAGGGATCAAGAGTGTTCATATGTACAGTACCACATCTCGCGAGATTGTATGATAGACAGAAGCGCACGGGCACGCCTTGCTTGTAAGATATGTATTTCGACTGGTGCAATGGCACGTTAAATCTTCTGGAGACTTCTTAAGAGACTTCTGAAGAAGCTGGTGGACGACTGATCGACATGATAATGTTGACATACCTCGTTGATGTGATTACAAGGCCTTTTCATACCATCTCATTGCTTCGCAACACTCTTCATCCGCTCATCTACAAGCCGTTGCACCATCTTCTCAAGCATGGCACCGCCACTCGCACCACTACTCTCAAAATACGCCGCCACGCTCTTCTCCACGTACTTGCCCACCATGTCCACCTCGACATTAACATCCTCGCCCTGCCTCTTCTTCCCCATCACAACCTTCTCCTGCGTGTACGCAATGAGCATCACCTCCCACCACCCCTCCTCATCATCCACCGCCGTGATCGTCAGCGACGCCCCGTCCAGCGTCACATAGCCCTTCTCGACAATATACCGCAGCACGAACTTGTCCCGCGGCTTCAAGCGAAACGTGATCGCGTTCCCGTCCTGCCGCGTCTCCGCCACCTCCGCGATCGTGTCCACGTGCCCTTGCACGAAGTGCCCGCCCATCCGCGTGTGCGCGCTCACCGCCCGCTCCAGGTTCACGCCGCTGCCTTCTTTCAGGCTGCCCAGGTTCGTGCGCCGCAGCGTTTCGGGCGCGACGCCGACTTTGAACTCGTCTTGCCCGAACTCCGTGACCGTCAGGCAGGTGCCGTTCACGCTGATGCTGTCGCCCAGGTGGCAGTCGGTGAGGATCTCGCCGCAGCCGGAGATCGTCAGGCTGGTGCCACCGCCGCCGCTGGAGCTGGCGTCGTGCTGCGCCAGGCGCGAGACGGCTGTGCGGCTGCGATGTCAGCGCGCTGGCGAGAGGGTGGGCGGGGCGGAGGACCACGTACTGCCTATTGTTTCAACGATGCCGGTGAACATTTTGGCAGAGGGGTCTTGGGGGTGTGGGCGGTGGTAGGTAGAGGTGGTGGGTGATCGTCGACGATGTCGATTGTGTCACTTTTGGTGGGGTCTGGAAGTGTACATCTGCAAGCTGAGGCCGCTTGTTGATTGGATCAATGGAAACGGGAGCTAGAGGCGGGCTGCTGTGCGAGGGGCATAAGAGTTGATTGCAGAAGGGTTAGGGTTAGGGTAGGATGCAGGGACATGTTTCGGCTGCAGGCGCCGGGCTCCGATGCCGCTTGGGGACGAATGTCATGCCGAGGCACGATTGAAAGTCGGGACATTGGAGCTCGATAACCGTATGAAGATACAACTTGTGCGTGGGCACACTTAAGACCGTCACTCTTTTGCGTCGAAGTACTCGTTCGCTCCAGTCAATCACCACAATGTCTTTCCACCGACCATTCCGGCTTCTGAGCCAGAGAGGCATCCTCCAACGCTACCAACCCGCACTTGCTCACCGGAGATGTTTGGCAACAGCAGCCAACGCCGCAGATACTTCAACGCTTCCTTTGGCGGGGATCAAGGTCCTTGATATGACTAGAGTATTAGCAGGTGTACGGTCGACTCAAGCATAAGAATGGCTTCCAGAAGCTGACTTTCTGCAGCCATATTGTACACAAATTCTTGGAGACCTTGGGTATGCTCAAACCTAAACCAGATGTAGCACCGTCAATCTGTACGACCCACAGGACTAATCCTTCAAAAGAGCCGATGTCATCAAGATCGAGCATCCGACTCGCGGCGACGACACTCGTGCTTGGGGTCCGCCTTACGCTACTTATAGTGAGCAGAGCGACAAGAAAGGCTCCGGCGAAAGTGCATACTTTTTGGCTGTAAGATCCGAAGAGGCTCAGCACCGATTATCTGCGGCTGACCCTTAATCAGGTCAACCGAAACAAGAAGTCATTGGGTCTATCATTCGCCCACGACTCCGGCGTTCAAATCTTACACAAGCTGGCGAAGGAATGCGACATATTGGTAGAAAACTATCTTCCAGATGCGCTGAAGAAGTATGGCATGGACTACGAGACGCTTTCGAAGATTAACCCGGGCCTCATCTACGCAAGCATCACCGGCTATGGACAGACTGGTCCCTTGAGGAAGAAGGCTGGCTACGATGTCATGGTGGAAGCGTACGTTTGTCACTGAGCGAGGAAAGTCCATTCGTACTAACAGAATCGCAGAGAGATGGGTCTCATGCACATCACCGGCCACCGCGACGGCCCGCCTGCTAAGGTAGGCGTGGCGGTCACCGACCTAACTACCGGACTATACACCAGCAACTCCATCATGGCCGCCCTCCTCACACGAGCACGCACGGGCAAAGGTCAGCGCATCGATGTCTCTCTCGCCGATTGCCAAGTCGCCACGCTCGCAAATCTGGCCTCGTCCGTTCTCATCTCCGGCAAGCCCGATTCTGGTCGCTGGGGAACAGCGCATCCGTCTATTGTGCCGTACAAGGGTTTCAACACGAAGGACGGCAATATCATGCTTGGCGGTGGCAATGACAGGTTGTTTGGCATTCTTTGTCAGAAGCTTGGGAAGCCGGAGTGGGCGACTGATCCCAAATATGTCACCAATGCGGACCGTGTCAAGCACCGTGATGAGCTGGAGGATCTGATTGAAGCGATCACTGTCACGAAAACGACCGACGAGTGGCTGGATGTGCTCGAGAATTGCGGCATGCCTTATGCGAGGATCAATGATGTGAAGCAGACGCTGGAGCATGAGCATGGTAAGTCCAGCCCATTGATCGACATCCAGATAAGTTTTGAACGGTGCAGCTGACATGTTCTTAGTGCAAGCAAGAAACATGGTCACAGAGGTCGAGCACCCTGAATGCGGCCCTATGAAGCTAGTCAGCCCGCCTGTGAAGTTCTCCTTCTCCGAGCCCAGCATTCGTTCGCCACCTCCAACTTTGGGCCAGCATACAGACGAGCTGCTGGGTGAAGTTCTGGGAATGAGCCCAGAACAAATCGCGAGCTTGAAATCGGAAGGTGTCGTGGCATAGTTGCGAGTCAGGCGCTGCACTTAGGGCTGGCGGTACTGAAAGGGTAAAATAGCTGCATAGATAGATTGCGCGAGGCAGCTTTAGCCGCTGAGGGCTGCATCGAGGCGCCGCCCTACAAGGCGCTTCGGCACAACAGACCGCCCAAGGATTGCTGCCGCTTTGATATCTTCAAACAAGAGGTTAAGCAACACGCAGACAACTTTCAGGGTGCGCTATGGCATAGTACAGGCAGTCTGATACGCATTCACGCAAATGATTGGTAGACTACGCCGCTCGCCGAGCCGTAGCCCTCCCGCAACCTTTCTCTGACGCCGCAGCTGTCTCAGCACCGCCGACTTCACCTCTAACCCTGTTGCCATGCCCTGCCCATCAACCCGCCTCGGACTCCGCTGGCGATGGAACGCTTCAGAAAGCGCTGGTCACGAGCTCGGGACAGCGCATCAGGTGCGGAATGACGGACAGACTGCTCGCACCGCCCAGGCCACGTTTGCTCGCTTCGCTTGGCAGGCTGCGGCGTCCCGGTAGCCGTGCATGTTTGCTCGGCCGCGCGTGGACCGTAGACCGTAGGGCAGACGCCGACCTGTGCTGAGCCCTGGAGACCCTCGCGCATCTCCCTACGAGGCTCCTGAGAGGCTTGTGAGGCCACCAACTGGACTCAGGGCAGGAGGATGCCTTGCACCCGTCGGCTAAGGCAGCACAAGCAGCCGGCGATTGGCCCTTGATACGAAAAAGCCGCAGTGACCGGCGACGCAAGCTCTACGTACCGCACGAAAGACGATCCGTGGCCAAGGTCGCCCGCTGCACCTGTGCCCGCCCTGGGCGACCTGCTCGACATGTCAACACGCTTCTGCGGCACTTTGGCGCGGCCGCTGCAATTCGCCTGTGTCGCCGGCGACTCGTCTCGCGCGTCTTGGCCGGCATGACGGTGCAAGCTGAACTGCCCGCCGCCCCACCCGCCCACGCCGCCCTGTAGCGCCGTCACCCGCAAGGGCGACGAGACCCGCATCTGTCGTCTCCGTCTGCCTACGAGGGGCGAGGGGCATACGGAGGGCCCGCCTGAATAAATATAAAGAAAGCTGTGGCGGTAGGTGTTTGTAGTGTTCCTTCCACTCTTCTTCCGTTTCTCCTGCTCTATCTCTCATCCAGGAACACAACAAGTATGTCGTTCTTCTCCAAGTTGACCAAGGAGTTCGACGGCCTCAAGGCCAAGTTCACCGACGACGACAAGCCGAAGGATTCCACCCAGGACCAGCAGCAAACCGGCACGAGGGGTGAATCGGACTCCTACTACGGCCAGCAACCCTCCGGCGGCCCTCCGCCTTCTGGTCCTCCTCCCTCGCAATCACCCTACGGTGCTCCGCCTCCCGCACAGTCTCCCTACGGAGGACCCCCTCCTCCCTCCCAGTCGCCGTACGGTGCTCCTCCGCCATCTCAGTCTCCTTACGGCGGACCGCCACCCGCTCAATCCCCATACGGCGCTCCTCCCGGTCAACCACCATATGGTGCTCCTCCCCACGATCAATACGGTGCCCCTCACCATAACCCCTACGGTGCTCCCGCGCCCGGCCAGCACCCCTACGCCGCCCCTCCTGGCCAACATTCCTCCTACGGAGCTTCCCCAGGCGACTACAACCGCGCCCCGCCCCCTCCGCCCTTCGGTCAACCCCCCGGTGCCCCTCCCTGCCCGCCCGGCTGGACCGCCCAGTACGACCAGAGCTCGCAGCGCTGGTACTACCTCGAGCACGCCACTGGCCGCACTACCTGGGAGGCTCCCAGCGAGGCTGCCATCGGCGGCTACGGCGCCCAGCCTCATTACCCGCCCGGCTCTCACGGCTCCGAGTACCCGCCTCCTGCCGGCTCGGACGCCTCTCGCGCGGCGGAGAAGGATAAGAAGGACGGCGGTGGCAACAAGTGGCTCTATGGTGCCGGTGGCGCCGCGGCGGGTGCGCTGGGTGGTGCGCTGCTGATGCATGAGCTGAGTATGTACTCCAAGATCTTCCAGCCTTCATCCACGTCAAAGCTAATATACATCACCAGACGACGACTCCGACGACGAAAAGCACGCCGCCGCCGCCGCTCCCGCAGCGGCCCTGGCCCCGGCCCCAGCTCCCGCCGCAGACCCCTACGCCTCCTACGGCGCGCCGCCCGCGGACCCCTACTCCCAGCCTCCACCCGCCGACCCGTACGCATCTTACAACCAAGCCCCGCCAGCGGATCCCTACGACCAGCCGCCTGCCGTTCTGCCTCCGGAGGATGCTGATGGCGAGAGCGTTTCGAGTTCTGACAGGGAAGATGTTCAGGACGCGAGAAATGATTATGAGGATGCGCTGGCGGAGGGCGATAAGAGTGATATCGAGGAGGCTAGGGAGGAGTACGAAGAGGAGTACGAGGAGACCTATGGGGGTGATGACGATTAGGCTGTTCCGGTTTGTTGTTGTGCGGGATTGAGAGAGCTTTAGCGTATCGCGATAGATGATTCCTCATTTTCACAATTTCTATTTGGTCCTTTGGAGTCTGCGTCGCCAGGTCAAGGTTGCTCAATGTACACAAGAAACCCGCTGGCGGCGGGTTTGAGGTGGAAGTCTGAGGAGCAGTGCTGTCCGGAGGTGAGTGGAGGATAGAGAGCACTGCAAGCACAATACGAGTATCAATGAGGATATACAAAGGTTATGGGGGATTCGAAATCCCAGGTGGCTTGGTCCGCATCGGGGGAAGGTCACCCGTCGTGGCAACCTTGTAAGATTGTATAGATGAGAACCTTTGGAATGTGTATTTTGTGTCAGGCGCAGATCATCAATGCTGTTCCTCGCTATCAGAAATGTGTGAAAATCCGCTGCCAATCTTGGATGTCGTACAATGGAAACGAACCAATTACCTCGAACGGATCGTAAGATATCGTGTCATAGATGGCTTCACTGCGGCCAGTCGATGAAGCTGTACCATTGACGCATGTTCTGAGATCGGTAACATCGCATCTCAGGTCGCGCGTGCTGTAATCAAACTCATGTTGACGGTGAAGGCAGCTCTCGCCATGTTCGTGCGGCTGACAGCTCAAGATCCATGCGGATCTGGAGATGCAGAAATGGTAGTTCGGAAGCCAGGGATGCGTCGCCGAACAGTACTCTCTGCGGATCTCTCTCCCGAGTGTCAAAACGGGTTGACTGGACGATCTGCGTCTAGGGCCGCCACGTGTTCGTGAGCGTGCGATCATTCTCATCAGAGCTCCGTCGTCGTCTTGTGTCTCCGATAGAAGGCTCTCATGGTGATATGTGGGAGCATCACCTACATCGGACGCTTCAAGGTCGACATCCTCATCGAAAATCCGGCCGTACAGGTGCAGCCATTCGGTCTGCAGCCAATGGCCTTCTTCGTTCTCCTCAATGCTTGGTTCCCAGAAGATTTCGCTTGACACAGATTTTCCTCTATCGAAAGTGCCTGGGGTATGGTGTAGGCACAGAAGAGGGATCGTGACTTCGGTATGCCAAGAAACCAGAAGACGTTGCGCGTCTGGCTGGAAAGATATGCTCAGGAGGTGCCTCATTACATTACTCTCCTCGTGAACTTTGCAGATCGTATCCATATCGTTCATCCACCAAATGTTGGTCTCTTCCCTGTAATACTCTTGCAGGTCGACGTCCGCTTGTGCCAGCATCCGAGTCCAGATCTTCAATCCACGGAAGCAGTCTTGAATCGGCTTGAGGAAGTTCCATGATGCAGAGAGGAACTGTAGCAATGGTGTCATTGGCATCACCGCTCCACCCGGCACCTCTTTGAGAGGAGAGAGGTAGGCGCCATTCGATATTAGGGTCGCACCAGCACGGATCCATTCGTCCGTATGGCTTTGATCGGGCTGCGATAGAGCTTCGGCAACGTGATGCAACGCAGAGGTACCATCATCTGTCAGTAAACGCGCGAGCTTCGGGTCATCAAAGCCAAAACCGATTTTGGCGGTGTATGCAGAGACGGGGTCCCTTGGCTCAAAAGTACAGGCACCGAAGCGGAACCTCTCTACTGCAGACATCTTGCGCAGACGATGCTCATACTTGCGCAACAGGATCTGAATAGCTTGCATATTCCCGCTAAGCGCCCAGATCTTGTTGCTCTCTTCGAGACTCAAGCACAAATCGAACTCCTCAAGGAAGATTGACGCGAATTCTCCGTCCCAAAGCCAAGCCCTCATCAACGCTGGCTCTGACCATTCCGTGATGGATCTCCCGGTCCGCGCATATTGTCCAAGTAGCCACCGGCAGATGTGCGGGCGGAGAGAAACGATGGAGAACTGGAGCTCAAATCAACCACTGCGCATGAAGCAAGAAGAGATGAACACGAATAGCTTCAGACCTACCGATAGCAGATTTTCGTCTTCGCAGACGTCAAAGAAAGATGCCTCCCCCTTGCGGATGAGTGCCTTGACTCCATCAAGGTCACCAGCTCGAGCGAGGCGAAACACTCTGGAGTTCACATCGCGCTCGTTCCAAGTCCGGAAGCATAGATCCCATCCACCATGAGAGTGTACTTGCGCTATTTCCCAAACTGTAGAACAGAACCAAGCCGGAAGCCTAAACTTGAAGCGGAAAGTCTCTTCCCTTTCGTAGATTGTGTCTCGGCTTCTGGCCTTGTTTCGTATGTTACCCTCCTCCAAACCAGATGCAGAGTCATCAAAGCCTTCTATACGACGTTGGTCGTCAGTCATCTTCTGAACAGCCAGATCAATTTGATGCTGCAATCCGATTTGATACGCTTCCAGGGTTTGCTGTAATGCCGCAATCTGATCGCTGTGCTTGGTAGAGCTCAACTGCTGCGCTTTCCATCGACGCTCTCGCTCTTCTGCATGATACAGCTCTACGGCCAGATGCAAAGCCGCTCTTGCACGATCGAGATCAACCAAAAGATCCTTCAGCTCCGATTCCCGAAACGCAGCATACAGTCTGGCCGCGAAGTTTGCCTGCTTTATCTTCCGATCTAGCTTTCCGGTCACTCTTTCGATCTTGCCAACGTGTAACCGACATTTTAGGATGCATTGTTTCATGATTTCTGCTCCGTGAGCCTCTGCCTGGCGGTGTCGTTCCAGATGCTCCAGACTCATGGACATGATGTGAATCTCGCTGGCGATTTCCTTTAATGTATCGGGAGCTCCTTTCATGCTGTGATAGAGCTTCATGAGTTTCACCGAACTCTCCGCAAGCTGTATCGAGAGAGACATGAGGCCGGCGCCACCGGCCACAACGCCGAGCATGACTTCTGCTCCAGACATCTTCGTACTCAGTAGCGATTGAATTGATTGGCGCTTGAGTCAGTAATCGAAGTGAAGTGTTATTGTCAGCCAGAACGGCGAGGAGGCTTGACCGGACGTGCTGAACATCTGAGCATCAACATCAGGCTGTGTCAAGCTGGGGCGATGCATGCGGCTGAAAGGCACAGCCTCATACAAGGTACAGATTGGATTCAAGTTGTTCCCTGCACAACGGCGATGTGGAGCATGGTATGTGGCCGAAAAGAACATGGAAAAACTTCCTTCAAACCAGAGAGCAGTGCGATGGAGCTCGAAAGAATATAATTTCCATCGATTGCTGTCTGGAAGGGAACTGTCACTCTACGCACTGTGAGATGGACCAACCAAGGAACAAAGTTGACTCTCCGCTCTATCCATCAGGTGGCTTGCGCCACAGCTACCGTGGCAAATGGTAAGCGATCGGGCGGAAGTATGGCGACTGCCAGTGGCAGTCTTCTACGGAAAACGATCCGTTGGTATGAATGCATTTAGTCGTTGAAATTTTGATTCAGGCGCACTTGAAGCCTCATGGATAGCGGCAAAGTAGATAAGGGACCTGAACACTCCAGGGATCCGGCCTTGGTTGAAAGCATGGCACCCCGCACGGACCCTCGACCCCTCGGCGCGCCATTCCCACGTCCAACGGTAAACGGCTCGTTAGCAGCGTTAGCAGCAGTGTCGTCAATTGCTGCGATCCTACAGCCAGACTCTGGACGGCAACGCCGATCTGTTCGGCGACCATTAGGCCGACATTGACCACGACCAACAAAACGCGCGCACCCGTCGAGCGCCTGACGAAATCCCGCGCCCTGAGACTCCCTCACAACCATCGCCGCGCCCACCCATGCCCGCCGGCGCCCGAGACCGCGTCCTCCATGCACGCAGACGTCCGACAGCCAGCGACCTCTGGTGCGGGCGGTGAACTGCGCATACGCGCGGTTTCTAGATGACGCCTACTCCTCGTCCTACGGGTCCCAATACGGGCACACAAAACAACGATGCGCTGGCTCCTCCGGGCAGGCCGAGCAGGGACGGCCGGACGCCTTCTGCGGCAGCGAGCTTCGCGACAGCAAAGTCCTTCATGAGAACTGGACCGCCGCCTGGAAGTTTCACTTCGGAGTTGAAGGGCACTATCTCGCGAGCTGATGTCCCTCGCTATGAGGTCGGCAGCTTTAGTGGACTGGAAGATGGAAACGCGCTGGGCAATGGCACAACGGAGCAGCGACAGGCGGACTTTAGAGACAAGATCGAGAAGGAGACCAAGATCAAGATTGGAACGGAGAATCTGCTCGAGGCTCTGAACACCAAGAAGGAGAAGCACATCCGGGAGCAAAGGCGGGTAGTGGAGTCCGAGCTGAATACGTCGAATCGGAAGATCGCACAACTCAAGCTGGATCTGAACGCCGAGATACAACGGAGTAAGGAACAACCTGCCAGCAGTCCTCAAGAAAGGCTATCCGCACAGCTGTTTAGAGCTGCGCCTCTCCGATCACCGCCCACCCAGACCATGCTCCAGGACAATGGAGATGCTGAATACGACCCGGACTCCGAATCACCTTCATACATTCTCGCTGAGATCCTGCAGGCTCTGGAAGCGGTAGATCTTCCTTCCGATTACTACGTCAACCATGCAAATGAACTGGTAGAGCTGTTCAAACGACATCCAACACTCAAATATGACTTGGCTTGGTCAATATTCGGTCTCCGTATGCAAGTGCTCTTGCTTAACGATAATAGAGAAGTCGTCGCAGCAGGCTATCGATTATTGCGATACGCGATCACCGATCGGCAATCCCTGCAAACGATTCGCTCGCTTCACACAGACTACCTGGTCATCTTGTCTTTGGTCAAAGAAAGCAAAGCCAGGGTTGAGCGCGAGCAGGCATTGAAATTCGTGCGCGCATTCCTGGATGTCAAAGGCGGCACAAGAGAGCTCGGCTCATCAGTAATACGCGTGCTCGTTGCCGTGGCGGATCACCCTGACGATCAGCTGCGTAGCATTGCCATTCTCACCTTGGCGGAAATTCTCCTCAAAGACCCAGAGATCATCGTTGAAGGTGGTGGTGTAAGTGTGCTATCGGAAGCCATGGGTAATGGCGCATATCACGCCCCAGAGACCCTCATCACTCCGTTCATGCATCTCATGGATCTTCCTGCTCGACGTGGCATGCTACGCTCGGGCTTCGAATTTAGCACGGCTTTCGCGTCTTTCACCGAGCCGCATTCATCACATGGACACGACGAAAAGCTGAAGGCGAGCGCAAGAGTCATCGCTGGAATGTTCAAAAGCTGGTCAGGGCTGATGACACTTTCTTTGCATGATTTCTTGCCTGTACGATCGGTAGTCTCTTCGCTCTATATATCGACGGCGTCGGTGCGGAATGCAGCGACAGACTTAATTGCGGACATCCTGCGGATACAATTCCCGTCTTGGGCTAGTTCGTTCATTGGCGGCAGGCGATTGACGACTTACGGTCGGGTCACTAACCTCCGATCCGACGATGTTACGCAACATGAGAATGCAAGATCAGAAGATGAGCCGCACAAGCGCAATCTGGTCGAGCACTTCGTGGCTGTCGCACTGGCCATCTTACTCAGACAAGGCTTGCTCAGGGCCCTCATGCATGCCGAGAGCAGCTCGCCAACTGTTCAGCTGCGCAAGAAGACTTCGCTCTTGCTGGCAAAGGTGTTGAAGATGGCAGGTGATCTCCTTCCCAGCTCATGGAGTGCTGAGCTTCAAGTGATGCCGGGTCTCTTCTCATCAGCCATCAGTTTTGATACCGAAGGGCGTGTACAAGCCACAGCAACAGTCTACGAAGTTGACCGGGTAAATCGAACTCTCTATCGGTCTGTAGCCGGGCAGGCATCGCAAATTCAGACGAAGGAGGACGGTTCCGCAGCTCGAACTCGTGCTGCTTCCAAGTCTCAGGTTGAGGCCAGCATGGACGAAGCACAATTCAGACAAAAGATGCTCGACACTGGCGTCTTGAATACTGTCAATTACAACAAGTGGAACTGGTCTCTCATTCAGTCACTGATCGATGGACCTATGCAAAACCCAAAGCGCCTGGATGAAGCAACTCGAATAACAAAGTTCGTTCATCGTTTACTTGGCTTCTTGCGACCATTCAAGTTTCGCTTCTCGGATGCTCCGAACACCAAAGTGAACCAACGCTACGTTCGGGCGGGCTGCTCGCTAGTACGAACGCTTCTACAAACACCAGACAGCGCAAAGTATCTGGCAGACAACAAACTAATTCCTCAGATTGCGGAATGTCTGGCGCAGAAAGATCCAATGAGCGGCATTACTTCGTCCGCTCCCCTCTTCTCGCCCGAACGGCTTTCAGAGACGCTGGCTGGAGGCTACTTCGCTTTCTTGGGCGTCCTCTGCAGCGACAATAAGGGCCTCCAGATTCTCGAGCGCTGGCGCATCATCAACATGCTATATCACATCGTCGAGCTCAAAGATCGTGACGATCTGATCATGACTCTTCTCACGAACCTGGACTACACACTGGACAGCCACCCGCGCATCATCCTTGCAAAGGCAATGATCGCGGGCTCGAAGAGCATGCGCGAGGCTGCTACCAAGATTCTACGAAAGTATGCCATGATGCCGATAGAGCCTCAGACACTTGGTGGAGGTGCAGCTGAGTGGTCGATCAAGCTGTTGGTCAGCCAGCTATATGACCCTGAGATTGAGGTTTGTGAAGTAGCCATCAAAATTCTGGAGGAAGCTTGCAACAACATCACATCTTTAGAGTACGTCGTCAAATGCAGGCCAGCGCTTGACCATCTTGGCGAAATTGGCGCGCCGTTACTCTTGCGGTTTTTGTCGACCTCTGTTGGCTACCACTACCTGGATGGTCTCGATTACATCACAAAAGAAATGGACGACTGGTTCCTTGGTCGCAACGACTCTTACGTCACCTTAGTTGAGGCATCACTCGCGCGGGCTTTGGCAGACATTCCGGAGAAGCCGCAATCGACATTCGAAGAAAACGTGGAGCCTGCCGACTACGGTCATGTGCCGCCTCACTTCTATCGTGAGCTCTCGCGGACCGCAGAAGGTTGCGAGCTGCTCAAGGCAAAGGGTCACTTCGAGGAGTTTGCGGCTACAATTCAAGACTTCGCCACAGAAAGCGAAGACTGTGAAACCATCCTCAAGGTGAAGGGCTGCCTATGGGCCGTGGGCAACGTCGGCTCGATGGAACGCGGCGCCCCTTTCCTCGAGAACACAGACATCGTCAAATACATTGTGCAAATCGCCGAAACCTCTGAAGTGATGACCCTCCGTGGTACAGCATTTTTCGTCCTCGGTCTCATCTCACGAAGCCTCCATGGTCAAGAAATCCTCGCCGAACATGGCTGGGACGGCACCGTCAACGTACTTGGTGAAAGCCTCGGGTACTCGCTCCCTCTCAACTTCGACAAGCTCTTCTCCCTCCAGCCCTTTGCCAACACCGCCACTACCAAGCCGGCCTCAATCTCGACTGGCCTCACCCGAGCCCGCACCCGCACTCGCAGCAATCAGCAGCAGCCCAAGGCCCTCGCTCTCGCCACCGACTCGCGCGCTACTGACCCCGCGAATGCCGCCATCCTCGCAGCCATCGTCAAGCTTGGCAACTCGGTGCTGACCAACAAGGCCGTCGGGGAGCTCAATTCGCTCAAAGACCGAAAGAAAGCACCGGGCTTCGCGAGCGAGGCAGTCTTCCGCCGCGCGCTGGATGTTCTGAGTGGACATCGGTTTGGTGTACAGCAGTGGCGCTTTGTCATCGATTTGTTTGAGAAGGGCGTGTTGAGAAGGATTGTGCTCGAAGAGGATGAGGATAGTGGGAGTAGTGGAGAAGAGTGAGTGGGCAGATTTCCGAGCGGAGGTTGAGAGGTGGAAAGAGATTTCTCATGTGACGTTCACTATTTGGGCGGCAGCAGCGCGCGTTATGTTGTCTACACGGAGGGTAGGGACTCTCCGTTGGGGCGTTTTTGGCACGAATGGGTTTACGGCTTGACGCATCTTTGGGATTTGGCCAGGGCTGGCCGCTAGTCAAGTAGCTTAACTACTTACATTTGTCGTTTCCTCCAACCTCATGTATCGAGCAGCGGCCGCGATTCTAAGACCTGAATTGCCTATTATAATTCTTCGATGCCGAGTCGTACATAATTTGAGCTGATGTAGGTGCCGCTCGGCATGCGAGTTGCGCAAGCAAAGATGGTACCGTTCAGCCGCACAAGAGGTGGGGGTCTTGTCGGGTCAGGAACGTCCACGAGCCGGAGATTTCTAGAACCCGGCATCCGCCACTCGCAGGTGGCGTTGGTGGGTCTTCACGATGCAGAGGGGTGGCACGAATTGAGCTCCTTGGATGCAGTACTATTGTCGAGAGCAATGAACCGAGCATGCGTTGTTTTTCGTGGTCATGTTGCAGTGGCCTAAGTCAAGATTTCTGACACAGGACATTTCGAGATTCTACTTGCCTTCGGCAATGCGACGCGAACGATGTGACTCCAATTCCATGTTAGGCCTCTAAACGTCGTCCGTATATCGATGCTTGTGTGAACACGGGCACATGTGAGTTGTGCACATGTCCCAGCGGAGCAGCGCGAATAAGGTTAAGCGTATGCTACACCGCTAGGACGAAATAGGCGGCGCGCCAGAGAGGGACGAGCGATGCTTCTCTGCTTACCGCCAGCAATAGCCACACTGCCTTGCGGGCTGCGCACTACACTCCTAATGATCCTGCAGCCTGAGCAATATCGCGGCCAGACAGTGGGCAGAAATGCATCCCCGGAGTTCTTGTTTCGATTGCCCCGACGAGCTGACGGTTTAAGCGCAGCGTCCAGCCTCGGGCCGGGCGATGATGCCTCGATGTGGCGGCGCTCGATCGCAGGTCGCAGTGTTTGGCTGTGCACATCGCGGCGTGCGCGGGCGATCAAAGGCCGGAAGCACCGCCATCCACCCACCCGAAATGTGAGGAGCAGCTCCAGCGCCAGCAGCGCCAGCGCCCTCCAAGTGTGGTACCTCTGTACCCGGCCAGCTTGCGCTGACACCGCCCGCCTCAGTCGTGTCGTCGTCGACCGCGAGCGCGCCGTTCCTCGCTGCCAACCTCGCATCCGCCGCCCGCCGCCTCTTCTGCCCTGATCTGCTGTGCCATCTTCCACCACCTCCTCGCCGACCTGCCCTCGACCGTCCCTAACACCATCCCTGCACACCAATATCCAACCGACAGCGCAGCGACGCCGCCCGCCGCGGACCTGCAACTTTCTTCTTCACATCCCGGCTGCTTGGGTCTGCATGCTGCCAGCTCCCGGCGGAGACCCTTTCAGACGTCATCGATATCGGAGATCCCAGGTCCCCCACCAGAAACACACGGCTCCCGAGGCGACTGCAGGGTACACATACCAGACAAACACCCTCGCCTTCGCGTGACGCACGAGACTCCGATTCGCGCGCTCGACCCTTCTCTCCTCGCCCTCCACCCAACTCCGCGAGCCAGCTTGCGGTCTTATGGAGCCCGCCACACTCCCCATCACCACCACATAAGCGCACATGAGCGCACTCTACGCCGCTTCTGGGGACCTGCCGCTCGATTCCTCGCCGATCGACGAGGAGACGCCGCCGAGAGCGACGAGCACACACGCGACTACGGCGCAGGCGCCCGCGGAAGACTTTATGCGCCAAGATGCACTGGATTCGGACAACAACGCGCCTGCCGGCCTAGCAGCCCACGAGGATGCTCGCGCGCTGGTGCGTCTGATACAATGTCCGCTCTGCTCCAGGCCTTTCAGGACGCCCGTCACACTGCCTTGCGGCAACACACTTTGCCGACAATGTGTGCCCCAGCTGCACGAACGAGAGAACGTCTCTTACCCAGATTTGCCTGGACGAAAACAAGCCATCGAGTGTCCGTTTGCCGACTGCGGACATGAGCATCCTGCTATGGACTGCAATGTGGATGTCACTGCGACCAAGATTTTGGATGCTGTGGCGGAGATTGTGGCAAGGCAGCTGTCAATAGCTGGAAATACGACAACGCTGGTACAAGAGCTGGTACGCTGGGACGAGATAGTGAGTGGCGAACCGGTATTACAAAAGGACAATGCACAAACGCTGCCTGGTGGCCGTCTGGTCGCGACATACTCTCTTGCCGCAAAAGGCGAACTCTATCGTGCGAACGATGTCGCCTACCATTCGACACCATCGACGGATGAAGCGCAGCATTTGCTGGACTACGATATCCTGCAGGACGTGTTGGAGGCCACGCACAACCATGTAGACTGTCAGGTCTGCTACAACCTGCTTCTGGACCCGGTGACCACTCCTTGTGGTCACACGTTGTGCCGGATATGTCTCACGAGGACACTGGATCATTCGCTGCATTGTCCAGTATGCCGTCGCGAGTTAGGTCTACCGCCATCATTGCTTGGACACCCCAGCAACAAGACGCTATCCGCTCTCTTGGAGGCGCTCTGTCCACAGACAGTTGCTTCGCGAAGACGAGCCGTGGCTGTTGAAGAGACTGGTGGCGAGGGCGCTCTCTCAACGCCTCTCTTCGTCTGCGCTCTTGGATTTCCCCGCATGCCGACTTTCCTCCGCATATTCGAGCCACGGTACCGCCTCATGCTTCGCCGTTGCCTCGAGGGCAATCGACAATTTGGCATGCTGATGTACAATCGCTACAATGAACCACAAGGTGATCTCGGTACAGTGCACTTTTATCAGTATGGCACGATGATGGAGATTGTCCACAGTCAGATGCTGCCTGACGGCACCAGTCTCATCGAGACCCGCGGTGCTTATCGCTTCCGCGTCCGTGCTCATGGTCTTCACGATGGCTATGCTGTTGGCAATGTCGAGCGCATTGAAGATGTTTCGACCGCAGAAGAAGAACGCATCGAAGCTCTCGAGACATCCATGCCTCTTCCCGCGCCTCAACCCACCCTTAACGGCACGCCTGCACAGCCCACCGAAACGCCCGAAGCTGTGCTCGACCGCATGTCTACCCGTGCACTACTAGACATCGGCAGCTCATTCATCGACCGCATGCGTGGAAGGAGTGCAAACTGGCTGCAGCAGCGCGTCCTTGACATCCACGGCCAGCCCCCAAGTGATCCTGGGTTGTTCCCCTTTTGGTTTGCCAGCGTGTTACCCATCAGTGACGAGGAGAAGTACAAGCTGCTCCCGACAACGACTGTCAGAGAGCGGCTGAAAATCACTGCTGGATGGATTCGGAGGATCGAAACACAAAGATGGTGAGTTTCACTTCACGTTCTTTCATTGCCATTACTGCTTCCCTCAATGGACCTTCGGCATTGCCTTTGCTGCTTGTCTTCACATCTGCTTGCTACTGCTTAGCGTCGCTACTGCCAACTGCAAGCTGACCGCCTGTGTGTTTGCGGCAAAAGGGCCGGCCTGTTCGTCCCTCGACATGTACGCTCATGATCTTGCGGCTACGTTTTCGCCACCTCACGACCCTCTTCCGGCACACATTGCGGCGGTTGCGATTGGAGTTTTGACGGCGTTTGTGCATTGACAGGCACGGCGGATGGCGCCCCCTGCTTTTTTTTTCTGATGCTTCCCTTCCATTACTGGTCGAGCATTCGAGTCTCCTCAACAGTTTGGCTAATTTTTGATGTTCTTCGCGACATTGTAGGTACCAGAGCAATTCATGCCGCATCTTATGACTCGCCCTCCTCCACTATCTGACGCCCGTCGTCCTCCTGGTCGCTGCGATGTTCTTGCAGTATTGGTACAATGGTCGCGAAGCGTAAGCTGGATTTCTTGCGTGACCTTGCCGAAATTCCCAAGAGGACATCCTGATGCCCGCGTACCATCCTTCATCACTGCGACCTCCAATGAAGCAAGCGTACACCGCTGCAATCAGAACAACCACCCAGCGTGGCGACCACACGACAGGACTTCTATCTGTCATTGTGCTCGTTTACTGTTTATCCGAATGATATCCCCCCATTCTCTGGCGTTCGTTGTATAGAAAAAAGGTCCAAACCAATCTCTTGGCATGACGGAAAAATACATACAAAACACGCACAAAGCCGAAGAGAAAGATTAATGTGTACCGGACACGAACCTGCATTTTTGGGAATGGCGCATTTATGATTTTGATTGGCATTGGACGTCTTGGAAGAATAGTCTGGTGTTCTTGAGTCGATCCCACGACTACGCTTATCGCTTTGCTTCGCTTCAACCGCTTTATATCTCTGTGGCATAGAATGAATGAACGTATATTCACATTTTCACGTATCGCTTCGGCGTCTCTGATTACGCGTGAACATTGTTTTCCATTTCTCGTTGCTACGTGTCTCATAAAGCATCAATAGCCATTCAACGCTCCGCCTCTGCACGTACCCACCCCATCGTCTTGTGCCCGGAACACCCCCGCTAGACGCCGCCGGCCTTATTTGAAGCCAGACGAAAACATGACCGCTACGCCCTCGTTGACGTAGAAGTAGCCCTCGTGCTTGTGGAAGACCGCGTGCTGCTTGAGGCACGAGTAGTCGTCGAAGCACGCGTAGAAGTCGAAGCCCGCGTGGACGTCGAACTCGAAGCACGCGAGCTTGTCGCAGACACGCTTCCCGAGCTGGAGCCCGACGGCACAACCGAAGTGGACAACGTCGTTGCCTGGGTGCTCGAGCCCGAGCCGGAGCCCGAACCTCCTGACGTCGACGAGGCTGCGCCGCCTGGACTTGCCGATGCCGTCTTCCAGTATGCTTCGAGGCGCGATTGTACCGCACCGACGTTGCGGTAGGCTTCCAGGCTGCTGAAGAATGCCACTTTCTCCTCGATGGCAGAGGGCGAGAAGTCGCCTGTGCGGCCTTGGAAGTCTGCGTCTGAGAAGGACTTCGGGCGATAGCGGGGCTCCATGGGGTCGAGGAAGGTCGTCTTTTCGTCGTAGCCTAGGTCGGAGAGGGCTGTGACGTTGAAGGCTGCCATCATGTCGTGATCTTCATGGATGAGGTTGTGACAGTGGAACTGGTTAGGTTTGCTGGTCAGCTTTGCGTCTTGTCGTCTGGCAGGATTAGCTTACCATATAGAGGCCGTCCCACGGCGCATAACGAGCGATGACGTTGACTTCTTCATTCTTGTTAAGCCAGACGACGTCTTTCAGGGCCACTTTCTCGTACGGTAAGACGTTATTCCGCGTTCCTCCCCGACGACCTACGATCTGGAAGTCGATAAGGTGCATGTGGATGGGATGCGTCCAGCCTCCGGCGCCGTTCTTCAGAAGCCAATTTTCGACGGCGCCACGCTGAGGTTTTGCGAGCACACGCTTCTCGGGTCCATCATCCCACGTCACTCCGTTAATGACCCATTGGCCGCCTTGACGTTCGAACTGGAACTCGTGAGCGACGGTCTTCTGGTCTGGTGGAAAGTCGACGTCGCGGAGCTTCGCGGGCAGATCGCCGTTATTGCTCGTGTCGGACACAGTATTGCCGACCACGAAGCGCATGATCTTGTCAGTATGTAGGTATTTGTCATTATCAGCGATGTCTGCGTTGCTCCTGAGTGTGACGTTCTGCCCTTTGAATGGAGCAAAGTCGAAGACGACTTCCCATCGCTCGGCAACGGACGTGTCGAGCTGGGTAGTGTCGACTGGGTTCAAGAGCAGACCAGAGTCGGATCCGACGACTTTCATGTTGGCACGCGAGCCAGTCGGAGTCTGGAAGTACATTTCGAATGTCCGTGAGACGGCCGAGTTGAGGAAGCGCAGTCGATACTTACGAGGCTCCACTCTCAGGAATGGCCATGGTTGCCCATTCACCTGGATGATGTCGCCGAAAAGGTTCTGAACCTCCCCGTTAGCCTCCGGGCTCCAGAGACTGCCGTCTTCGTTATACCTCTTCGAGGTGAGCGAAATCGGGATATCGTATTTGCCCTGTGGGAGGCCTGGCATATTCTGTTCTTCGGGGTCACGGATTAGGTAGAAACCGGCTTGACCAAAGTAAGAGTTCTCGGCTGTGTGTGCAACCGCATGGTCATGATACCAGAGGGTCCTGCCGTTCTGTGAATTCGGGTAATAGTAATCTTTGTACTGCCCGATTTGGAGGGTGTCCTCGGCCCAACCGTCGAATGGCGCGCGTGAATACGATCCATGGAGATGCACAGAATTCGGCCGATCAGCATGGTTGATGAAACGCACGACAGACTCGCGGCCTCTTTGAATCATGATCGTAGGCCCGGGGGCCTGGCCGTCATACCCCACGAGGCGTGTTTTCTTGAGGTTAGGGTAAATCTGGGATTCGAAAGGTTTGACGTCAATCTCGTAATAGTCAATCGGAGGTGCATTCGGAGGGTTGAATGATCTGAGAGGCTGCTTGATAGGGGCGATGGGCATCTCAAATTGATACAGGAAGTTGTATGGCGGGCTATCCCAGTCCTTCGCCGACGCGAGAGGAGCGGTCAACGCCCCAAGGGCAAAGAGAACGGATTGCAAATGTGTCGGCATCTCTGATGTGTTGGAAAGAATGAGAAAAGAATCCCGGCGAGGCTGCCTACTCACAGATCCTAAGCAAGAGTGAGTATTTCACTCACCTTTATAGCTCTGCTAGAGATACAGCTTCATGGCCGATCGTGGTCCCATGGCTGCATGCTCTTCATGGAGGTGGTCTTAACAGACCGAGAACCATTTCCTGCCTGCATCTACGCCACGTGCTTGCTCAAAAGACGCATTTGTACCAGGATATGAGAGTAGTACTACAAGCCACAGTGATTATACACGTGTGGCGTGTAGCTGGACCACGATCTGGTCTACATGTAAGTGGGGACTGACGGTAAGATGATGCACGAGCGAATGCCCACTGCGGCGATGGAGTGTTGCGGGAGGCATGCGGCGCATTGACACGGCTTGCTTACTTGGTTGCGCTTGTGGACTGCCGCTTGCAAGTAATGCACTAGAGGGAGCCAGAGGGCCAAGAAAGTATGAGGCTGAAATCAGCAGAGTCACCTCCTAGCATGTGGTCTCATTGCGAACGATCGAATGATGAGATGCTATCCGGCAATGCGAAGTGATAGGATTGCTTCGAGGTTCGGAGCGTTGGCCTTCATAGTTGGTTGACATGCCTGACAGTAAGAAAGCCGCAGCAAATTGCGACTAGTCGATCGCTCTTTTCCCTCTGAATGCAAGCGAGTCTGTATCTTCCAGACATGGAAGTGGCTGGTAGGTTTGTATGCTTGGTGCCAAGGGAGCCAAGATGATACAAAGCTGCTCACCGACGTGCAAGATCTGCGAGCCTTCGCATGAGTTCACCGCGACGGACACCACTGTCTGGTAATGCATCAGCGCTGATTGTCCAGGCGCCGTGGATCGTAACCGGTATCGAGAGGTGAGCTGATATGCGGTAGAGCTCTCGGTTGCCTTACTAATGCAACTGCCAAAGTGAGGCAACGAATGCACTCCCCAAGACTGCGAGCTGCAGGAAGACGACAAATACATCCGCCAAGGAAGAGTGGAATGCTTCCTCTGATGTGCCTAGGATGTTAGTTGCGCGATCTGGATCGATCGCCACAGCCACATAACCTAATCGTTTCTCGGCCCAGACGTCCCGAGGGCATATCAGAGATGATCTCTGGTCAAGGCAGCATGTATGCCAACATTTGACCATCTGCACAATTCCTTGCAAGAATAGCCACGACATGGCGTTAGGGTTCGCGGCGAATCTCGACCTTGTTCCATCCTCTCACGTGCATATGGCGCTGCCCGCCCGCTTTTCTACGCGAAAGCTTAAAATGGGGCTTTTCAAGACCAGTGATCCAGAACAGATGGCGTGAAGTGATGCAGTCATCACTAGGCTTGTTGGCCATACTGACCTGCCAGCTGATAAGTAGTGGGTAGTGACCGATGTTTGGACGATTTGTCTGGGTCGACGAATGGAAACGAGCTGTGAGCCGAACACGCGAGGCCGAGCTGCCCAACGGTCTCTCGAAAAGCTGGGGATGCTTATGACCCATGTAATACACCGTCATTGTCCTTGTGATGGTATAGAATAGCGAGCATCCATGTCGCCATCTCGGAAGCGGTCTCGATCCCGGACGACTGGAAATAGGCTTTACGTCTTGTCGGTCGTGGTTGGACCCTTGCCACATATGTTATTGCGGCATGGATCAGACCCTGTGACGCTTGTCTTATGGATGACTTTGCGCCTTTGAAACATGTGTCTTTCAGTATGTGTCTTTAATCATTCGACAAAGTCTTGTGCTCCAAATTTGCGGCTGCGCATGGGACGAGAACGTGGAAGATCATGTGAAGCGCTACATTCCCATGCTGCCGAGCCAGACCCGTGAGAGATGCTTGGCCAGTTCCCATTGTGGTAGATTGTGGCTTCTTATGTCAGATCTTAAAGCAGTCCGAGGATCACATTGCCTGTTCAGCTAGGGCTTCTCGTCGGGGCATGTTGTTTAGCATGGAGTCGATGCGCGTTCCGAAACGAGTCTCTTCGGGCATATGTAGCCACAACCCATGTATAAATGTCGCTAGGCTTTCATTGAGAGTGCTGGATGAACAGCTGCGTGCTGCAAAGAGCGTTAACGAGTGCTAGCCGCAGCTTGTGGGTATAGCAATGATCACAAAAGCTGATGGTAATAGTCCCGTCTGGATCGGCGACGCATGAAGGCCAAGGGGAAACAACACGGACTCGTACCGAGTGGCGGTAAAGAGGATTGCGACAGCTCCTGAGGCATATTCTGAATGGACCAAGAGCGGCATGAAGTGGAAGGTCGTTAGGCGTCGTGGGTCTTCCTCCTAAAGCTGAGGTGACATCGATTAACATGACTGCTCACCATGGACAACTGGTCCTTCGTCATGAACCGATTCCAAAAAGTTTTCGAGTTCGGCGAACCTTTCCTCTTCCTCTCCATCATAAAACCCTCTCTCCAAATGATCATCGAGGACCAGCCCTCTCGTCTTCTTCTCAAAGTAAGCGCGATGACGTTGCAAAATCCTGTCTGGATCAGCGCCGTACGCCAAACAAACCCTCGCAGCTTTCGCATTTTCTTCCTCAGCCGCTTGCTCAAGGGCATCATCAACGTTGGCGCCCGACTTGAGCAGAGCATCGAGACCCGCCGGGAGAGCCTCAAAATAAGCATACTTGATCGCACATCTCACTGCGACATAATCAGGCTTCGCCCCTCTCTCCAGGAGTTTGCGTATCGCTGGCAGATTTCCTGCTACAATCGCGGTATTCAGCGGCTTTCCTGAATCGTCGGCGAAATGGAAGTAATTGCGCATCATTTGGTTGTCGGCGTGGATGTCCATGCCATAAGTGTCTAACAAATGGTCTATCATGGCAACGCAATTTTCCGTGTCTAGACATCGAGTCGCGTAGTGGAGTGCGAGGCTGCGATGAGGATCCGCTCCACGAGACACGAGATGGTCGAAGAGCCGAATGTCTCCCCTTGCGGCGGCGTAGTTGAGGACCACGACGGAGTACTGGCGCTGCCGCAGATTGTAACTGCCGTAGCCTCTCTTGCCTTCTGTGAGTGCGAGCGTGGCGGCATTCCGTGTGCGATTAATGTCCACACCTTGGTCGAGGAGCCAGTCGAGAGCTTCTTGGGAGTCCACAAAGTCTCTAGCTAAGCGATGAGTTCTCGCACACCCATGAAACTTGCTGAACTAGGTGCTTACTCTAAGATGGAATGCCCGGTCGACTTGATGTCATATCCAAATTCGACCAGAAGCTTGACCACTTCTATAGACAAATCGCCTCGTCCTTTCCGGTAGGAGCTAGTCCGCGGTTCCAGCTTGTAAAGCATGGGGTCGGCACCGTGTTCGAGCAAACGGCGCATTACTGAGACGCAACCCATTGTGTGATTCAAGCATTGACTGGCATCGGCAGGACCAAGCGATCCAGTCGCAAAGAGATCGACGACGCGTCGGGGGTTGGCATTCTCACACGCTGAGCGTAGTTCACGCAGTGCCTCATCATGATCTGTGGTCGCCATCGCTGGACCTTTGAGCCGAACCGCTAGTATGCACAAACGAGATTGAGAGCATAGGACAATGAGGATCAGACGTTGCCTGGGTGCAGCTCTTGTGTTCACGTCAAATTTCATTTCGCAACGGAGCGCACAGGATTTCGATACAGCCCGCTTCCCCTCGCACTTACGAATCCATCCAGACTCCTCAACCTTGATAATCTTGCAACTGCTGCGATGATGAACTACCCGATTCTGCAGGTCGGAAGTATTATCTGTCTTTATATTCCGAGAATTCTGTGAGAGAAGCTGATCTCGTTCGACCCAAGTTTCACTTTGAGCCTTTCGGGAAGTCTCGATATCATCGCGAAATGGAGGAAAGAATGCATACAGCTGGAGGTCCCAACTCACAAAGCCGAGAATCACCTCAGTGGTTATCAATGTGCCGGCCACTGTTTTCCGACCCTCATAAAAAAAGTCATAAAAAAAGTTCCAAAAGAAATTTTCGGAAGTACACTGGCTTGTAGATTCTTCCAATTCAGTGAAGCGAAGGTATAAATGCTCCAAAAAGACGCCCAATGCCATTCCATGCCGCAGCCAACAAAGCAACATCCGAAACACCGCCGCTTCCAACATGTTGCTCGATGTATGTTTACAAGCCCAGAACAACCAGAACGAGCCAAAAAGAAAGTCGTCACATCATGCAACAGCGCATTCGTAAGCTAGAAAACGCCGCTCGGTCTAAAAGAAATGGTTTAAGTGACCTGGCACACCCAGCCTACACTTCTCGCAATCGGGCCGGTACCCCATGCTTATGCCACGCTTGTTAACGCCAGCTGTACTCGCCTCACCCGAGTCTGTCGCCATGGCGGATGGATCGCGCATAGGCGAGCCGTAGCCTGCGCTCAGCGCACCGCTTCGCTGCCTCTGCTTGCGCACCATCATCGACCCGGGCCCATCACTGTACTGGGGAGCTTGGCTCGTGTTCGGGGGTGGCTGAGAAGGCGAAACAGCAATCTGAGGCAGGGGCTCGGCGCCTTGCATCTCGACGTCGCTAACGCTGAGGAGCTCGAGCTGCGAACCAGCTGCCTCGGCTGCGGATGGTGGCGTGGGCACTTCGTCTTCATCTATCGGGGAAGGAACGTCAAGCCTATCCGAGCCGACGTTCTCCTGAGGATGGCGGCGCCGGACATGGGTCTGAATCGGGCTGGTTTTGGGTCGAGGGATCATGGGAGTTGGGATGCGGTGGCCCGCTTGGGTGCGGGATTTCCACGGAGTCTGGAGTGAACCAGGCTCGAAATCAGGACTCCCAGCCCGCTGCTGAGAGAAGCTGGCTAGATCTTCGTCCTCAGACATGGCATCGGGGTCTGCCTCGTCCGCACTGATGACTTGAGGGCTGCCGGGCTCAGAGAGCATGGAGGAGTGGTCATCGCTGTCGTACTTGTCCTGCTGGGAGTGATAGGAGCGGGACGGACTGCTGAAGATATGCTGAGGCTGCCATAGCGACTCCGAGCTGAGAGAGGCCAGGGTAGGTCTAGCTTTCTGGAAGTTGTCAGAGTATGGTTCCGCTTCCGCTTGAGGCAATTCGTAAACACACCTTGTCCGCCGGCTCTATTTCTCTGCCCGGGCCGTCCGCATCGCTACTGCGTCTTCGCTTCCTGACCGGCGCGGCCTGCATCATGGCGGACGAGTGCAGCACTGTAAGGCTGAGGTGGGTCAAGGGATGAAGTGTACAGGGAGAAGAAAGTCCCGTGGGAAGCTGGCGTCAGACCGGGCTGGCTCGCAAAGCCAGCAGCTACAAGGCAAACATGCGAAGGAGGCGGGAAAGGTGGTGTGGCAGTGTATGGCAGAGTCGGACCCGGTAGGCGGTTGGCCCGCTGCAGGTGACAGGGAGATGCAGGCGGATGGTGGCGGATGTTTTGGCCTGGGGGCGGCGTGTTGTGTCGTCCTCAGGCCGCTCGGGCTGATGTGCAGCGTGGAGGCTGCGCGGGCTCTGCTGCCCCGCGGTCGGCGCCTCGCTGCTGGCAGATCGGCGCCGCGACCCTGGCCAAAGCCAAAATCCCCACTACCACACTCAACTTTTTCCAGGTAGCGGCGGCGCATTTGCCAGTCACAGCCTCGTCTCCTCCCCAGCGACACCTCAGTTGCGCCAGCTCATCTGCAGCCCGGTTGTTCGATCATCCACGGCTCCCACCCGCGGCACATCCTCACCTCACTTACACCTCCCACCCGCACACAATGAGCATCAGCACTCAGGACGTCGTCGATGACGCGAGGGGTACGTCGCTGCTCTGAAACACCCCAACGCCCGCCGCGCACCCAGATGTGCTAACGCATCTTCACGCATACAGTCCTCGGCTACGACCCTCTGATCCAGCCCCAGCTCCTGACCTCTGAGATCCCCGCCCCCGACAATGCCATCACCACCGTCCTGAAGGGCCGCAAGGAGGCCATTGAGATCATCAAGCAGCGCGATGACCGCCTTCTCGTTGTCTGCGGGCCCTGCTCTATGCACGATCCGGAGACCGCCGTCGAGTACTGCTCTCGCCTGGTGAAGCTCGCCGACAAGCTCAAGGACGACCTCTGCATCATCATGCGCGCGTACCTGGAGAAGCCTCGCACTACCGTCGGCTGGAAGGGCCTGATCAACGATCCCGACATCGACGAGTCCTACAAGATCAACAAGGGTCTGCGTGTCAGCCGCAAGCTCTTCTGCGACCTCACCGCCCAGGGCATGCCCATTGCCTCGGAGATGCTCGACACCATTTCTCCCCAGTTCCTTTCCGACCTCATCTCTCTCGGCGCCATCGGTGCCAGGACCACCGAGTCGCAGCTCCACCGTGAGCTCGCTAGCGGTCTGTCTTTCCCCATGGGCTTCAAGAACGGCACCGACGGTGGCCTGACCGTCGCGGTCGACGCCATTGGTTCCGCCGCAGCCAAGCACCACTTCATGGGTGTTACCAAGCAGGGCCTCGCAGCCATCACTCGCACTGGCGGCAACCCCGACTGCTTCATCATCCTCCGTGGTGGCACTAAGGGCACGAACTTCGACCCGGAGAGCGTCAAGGGAACTCGCGAGGCGCTCAAGAGCAAGGGCCAGAAGGAGGTGATGATGATCGATTGCTCGCACGGCAACTCGCTGAAGAACCACAAGAACCAGCCGAAGGTTGCTCAGGTAATCGGCGACCAGCTCCGTGAGGGCCAGGACGGCATTGTCGGTGTGATGATTGAAAGCAACATCAACGAGGGCAACCAGAAGGTGCCTGCCGAGGGTCCCGCCGGCCTCAAGAAGGGCGTCAGTATCACTGACGCCTGCATCGACTGGGACACCACTGTTGAGACGCTGGAGCAGCTTGCCGATGCGGTCAGGACCAGGAGGCAGGTCAAGGGCAAGGCTGTCAACGGCAACTAGGAAGGCGATGAAATATACATATAACCCAGCAGATTGGACATGATTAGCATGAGGCGTTGGTATTTCTAGTTAGAGTGACGTCGGTGATGCAAAAAGAGCACGGTATAGCATGGCATTAGTGTCGGCAGTAATCAAAAGTTCAACCATGAGATATTGTGCCTTTGCAGCTTTCATCAATGTTATCTGGGACTAGTACTAAAGAGAATCATGTTGAATTCCTCGGGAGAGTTTCAAGGCAAACCACAACAGACTGCAACTTCTGTGCTTTCGCATCTTTGTCCTGATTATTCTGCAGCCTGAACAGGCAGCGGCTAATTTGGCGAGACATGTGATTCTTCGCTCGAGTAATGCAGATCGAAAACCGGCGGCGGTTCTAGAACGGCAGGGACGCCACGTTCGCGGCCAGCTCAGCCACGCAGCAGTGACGTAGCTGGTGACCGCATGCCTGCGGGCGCACAAACACCGCAGCAATGGAGGGGCAACGCAGAGACCACGCTGCTTGTTTATAACTCCTGCTTCTACTCTTCGATATCGGTACACGCACCTGCACGCTCTTCATTCGACTCAAACCATCCGAGCAAGGATCCACCTACACGCACACGAGCTCTACTTACCTCAATTACTGCCATCATGTCGAACACCGTCCACGTGAAGGGTATCAACCCCCAGACCACCGAGAAGGAGGTCAGGGATTTCTTCAGCTTCTGGTAAGCTTTCTCACCTGTGGAGTCATGTTGGAGGGAGCTGTACTAACGACCTTACCAGCGGCAAGATCTCCAGCCTCTCTGTGACCCCCGACTCCAACGAGACCGACGCTACCAAGTCCGCCTCCGTGACCTTCGAGAAAGAGACCGCTGCCAAAACCGCCCTCCTTCTCGACAACACTCAGCTTGGCGCAAACCAAGTGCACGTCAGCTCTGCCGCGTCGCTGGACGAACTCGCAGGCGGCAAGACCGCTGGACACGCCGACGAGGCCGGCGAGGACATCCCGCAGGAGGACAAGCCGCGAAGCCGCATCTTCGCTGAGTACTTGGCTCACGGATACGTGCTGAGTGACAAGGCGATTGAGCGCGCGATCGCCCTCGACCAGCAGCACGGCGTCTCCAACCGTTTCACCACCGCCCTGCAGCAGTTCGACAGCAAGTATAAGGCCTCTGAGAAGGCCAAGGCCGTCGACCAGCAGTATGGCATCTCCGCGCGCGCCAACCAGGGCTGGCGTGGTCTGTCTTCCTACTTTGAGAAGGCCGCTGAGACCCCTACTGGCCAGCGCGTCCGCGCTTTCTACGCGCAGGGCCAAAAGCAGGTTCTGGACGTGCACAACGAGGCCCGCCACCTCGCGGGCCTGAAGACCGGCAAGCAGTCTGGCAGCGGCGACTTGAACCTCCACGACGTCGAGGGCACAAACCGCACTGCGTGCAACTGCGGCGCCCAAGGCGGCATCTGCGCTTGCAAGCCAGGCCAGTGCGGCTGCAGCAGCTGCCCGAAGAACCCGGATGAGAAGTCCACGAGCCGCACGGCTGAGGAGGCTGAGATGGAGTTCGTCGAAGTTGACGGCCAGAAGAAGACGAAGTGCAACTGCGGCGGTGTCGATGGCAAGTGCCCCTGTGAGCCGGGCAAGTGTGCTTGCTCTGGCTGCTCCAAGGCTTCTTAGAAGTTTGATCGGCGAGAACGTGGTAATGACGACGATACGAAAGAGACGCGTGTGATTTTTTGCTGCACTTGATACCAATGCATGCTTTTGATTTGGGGATGAGTTTTGGAAGGGAGAAAACAGAAAAGCGAGTTTCGTTCAGATGTATCGTTTCGAGACACTGGAGTAATGGCGACGGTCTAGCTCACAATGGTAACGAGCTTAATACGTTCAATCTCAACTTCATGCGCATTTCATCGTTTGAAATGTATTCTTTCAGCGAGGAGACCGCCTTCCATGGACGTGACCATACCTCTCTTCCACTCGAAATGAGACAGAGTCAAGTATTTCATTGTTATGCGCTCACAGGTTGCCGTCCGCTTGTACAGCACATACTATTCCATCAAGTAGTCCAACGTTGACCAAGCTAGGCAAGCATTCTACAATGCTTTCTTCCTCCACGTCGGCAAAAGTCATATCGGGATAACAATTATTAAGCGTCCTGTGAAGAGCCCATCACCAGGTTCCCTTTCACTCAGGCCGTCCGTCGGTGCCGTCCATTGCATCTCATCCCATCGATCAACTCGCCCTCGGTAACTCGCTCTTAACCTTCCCGCAATACCCGATTTCGGACTCCGCTCGAGCGGACAGCGGGAATAATCTGCGCGCCGCTGACTGGCCAGCGAGGTGCCGAGAGTGTGGAGATGGCGCTTCTCGGGGCAGTGAGGGGCGAGCTTGCGGGTGTCTGCAACCGCCGTGCGGCTTCTGCCAGATAGTGCATGGGTCGGTGGCCCAGTGGTCGCGGAGAGGACGGGTCGATCGCTATGCGGATGCGTCTACGCGTTAGTATCTTTTGATCTGGAGAGGCCGGCATTTCATAAACCCTCCCTTCCTTTCGTTCCCTCCACGAGGCGGTCAACAAGGTCTTGTTCTTGGTTTCTTTACTGTACTAGAGGGGATCTGAGGAGATCGAGCTATCCAGGCGTCGAGCACAACTTATCGGATATAGCAGACGGGGCAGGATCGCTCGATAATCGCCACAATGAACCACGACAGCAACAACACGCAGAAGAACAAGCTTACGGGCCAGGATGTCGCAAAGCATAGCTCCAAAGACGACTGCTGGGTCATTATCCACGGAAGAGGTGAGTGAACGTCCGGTATCATGGCGGCGCAATGGGCATTGGCCCATAGCAGCCCTCAAGAGCGCAAATCGAGAAGTACAACTCACAAGAAATCACGCACTAACACTTATGACCTCCCAGCTTACGACGTGACCGAGTTCCTCCCCGAGCACCCCGGCGGCCCCAAAATCATCCTCAAGTACGCCGGAAAAGATGCCACCGAAGAGTACGACCCGATCCACCCGCCTGACACGCTGGACAAATTCCTTGACAAGAGCAAGCACCTGGGCGAAGTGGACATGGGCACTGTAGAGAAGGAAGAGAAGGCGGCAGACCCAGACGAGGAGGACCGCCAGGCGCGAATTGCTCGCATGCCCATTCTGGAGCAATGCTACAACCTGATGGACTTCGAAGCCGTGGCGAAGAGGACGATGAAGAAGACTGCATGGGCTTACTACTCGAGCGGTGCTGATGATGAGATTGTGAGTTTTGCCTTGTCTACGCCCAATATTAGGGATGCCAGGAACATGCGGACTAACACTTCTTTTCTTTCAGACCCTCCGTGAGAACCACTCTGCGTTCCACAAGATATGGTTCCGGCCGCGAATCCTCGAGGACGTGGAGAACATTGATACCTCGACGACCATGCTAGGCAGCAAGGTGTCCATTCCATTTTACGTGACCGCCACCGCGCTGGGCAAGCTCGGCAACCCCGAAGGCGAAGTCGTCCTCACCCGCGGCGCGAAGAAGCACAATGTGGTGCAGATGATTCCCACCCTGGCTTCCTGCTCCTTCGATGAGATAGTCGACGCCGCGGAAGGCGACCAGGTCCAATGGTTGCAGCTGTACGTGAACAAGAACCGTGACATCACAAAGCGCATCATCCAGCACGCCGAGAAGCGCGGCTGTAAGGGACTCTTCATCACAGTCGATGCGCCACAGCTCGGCCGCCGTGAGAAGGACATGCGCTCCAAATTCGACGACGTCGGCTCCAACGTCCAGGACACCGGTGGCGACAACGTTGACCGCTCCCAAGGCGCCGCCCGCGCCATCTCATCTTTTATCGACCCTGCCCTGAGCTGGAAGGACATCCCCTGGTTCAAGAGCGTGACCAAGATGCCCATCATCCTTAAGGGCGTCCAGCGCGTTGAGGACGTCATTCGCGCCATCAACGTCGGATGCCAGGGCGTCGTTCTCTCCAACCACGGAGGTCGACAGCTCGACTTCGCCCGCTCTGGAATCGAAGTGCTCGCTGAAGTCATGCCAGAGCTCCGCCGCCTCGGCTTGCAGGACCAGATCGAGATTTTCATCGACGGCGGCGTGCGCCGTGCCACGGACATCATTAAGGCGCTTTGCCTTGGCGCGAAGGGCGTCGGTATCGGCCGTCCGTTCTTGTACGCCATGTCTGCCTACGGATTGCCGGGTGTCGACCGCGCGATGCAGTTGCTGAAGGACGAGATGGAGATGAACATGCGCCTGATCGGCTGCAGCAGCGTCGACCAGCTCGGGCCGGAGTTCGTGGACACGAGGGGTTTGAGCATGCACACGACGGGTGTACCAAGTGACACGCTTGGTTTGAATGTGTACGATCCGCTTGCGGGTCCCAAGGAGAAGGGAGGCGAGCGGGCGAAGTTGTGAGGCGAACGCTGCTGTTCAGATCGACATGGCGCTTCGCGGCAGTGTTTTGCTTACCTGGGAAAACTGTACATAAGCATAGTATTGACTTACAGTAGACATACGTTTGACACAATGCCCGCTCTGTCAATTCTCCATATGCGAGTCGTTTCACGCAGGCTAATTGAATCGCTACTTAGATACGGCTCTTCTACACGAAGATTACGATGGTAGGCAGGACAGCGGGAAGGGCATTGACCATAAGCATCCTGGATCCCGAGGTGTTCGCAGGCGATCAAGTTTTGTCATCCATGTCATGCCTTGAGGATCTACGGTGAATATTGTAATCTTTGTTCTGGCTTGAAGTTGACGATATAAAACATGATTGAGATCCCGCTAGACAGTTGAAAACTCACCCACTTCACGTTTCCAGCATGGGTCTGGAAGCTGTAAGAACAAGTCTACTCGACCGAGGGTTTCTCAGGGTGCGCAAATGGTGTCAAGTACCATCCCGTAACATAGCCAGCAATCGCGCGTATGGTAGTCGCGCCAAACCAAGCAGCGAGTTCACGAGCGACGCGCTGCACGTCGTCCAACGTCGCCCGTAACCTCACTTCAGTTCCATACCAATATTGACAGTGCAGTCCTTGCGACAGTCGACGTGATTCGTCATTGTACCTCGATTAGGTTTCGTCAACTCGTGTAAGCCGGCTAATTTCTCCGTTAGAGCTACAGCACGCACAGCGAACATGCCTATCCGTGGCGCGCCGTCCAGTCCGGCGCGGTCCCATCTCCTGGAACACTATCATGATAGGCAGATCAGCTCACTTGTTAGCTACATACTTTCCTTGGTACGAGAGCGCCACTTTCCTGGGCCTCTCGATCAAACCAGTCACCAAAGCAAGCTCCGGCCTCAGTCCACGAGTACATGACCGGATCTCTGGCTTGGGCAGGTCGAGCTTGAATGAATAAGGGCTGTACCTCAATTCGACAGTTTTGGATAGAGGAGACTTCAGAACATCATTTTGTGTTTCCATCATACCAGAGACGTAGTCTATCAATACAGCGTGGCCGCCGGCCGGTTCAGCGGAGAAGATTATCATTCCAAGCCGAAGCGTCGTGTCAAGTCGGAGGCCCGGAGAGAGCCGCCGTTACTCTGCCTCCTCAACCTCGTCCAAGCTGGCCTCCTTGGGCACATCTTTGCCCTTGGCCGCCTTGGCCGCTGCGGCAGGGCCGCCGCTCTTGGCCGTCTCGTCCGCCTGTTGATGGAACCGTTAGCAATGCGTGAATGGGTGTTGCGAACGACCAAGGATAACTCACGTCTTCATCCTCCTCATCTCCGGCCTCCTCCTCGTCGTCTTCCAGTTCCTTGCCCTCGACCTCGTCTTCAGCCTCGCCTTCGACGTCCTCTTCTTCGTCTCCGACTTCCTCCGGCTGCTCGGTCTTGCGCTTCTTGGCTTTGGGCGGTGCTGTTTGATCGATGCGTCAGCTCGACTTCGCGTCATCTGGAAGCGCTCGCGCTGCACAAGCGCAACGGAGAACGGGAGGGAATTGAACTCACCAGTCTCAGCAGGCGCCTCCTCCTCTCCGTCTTCCTCTTCTACCTCTTCCTCGGCGTCTTCGTCGTCATCGTCGTCGCTGGCGCCGGCTTCGTCGCCCTCGGAGACGTACCTGTTGCGCGCGCAAGTTAGCTATCCGTCGCTGCTGCGTCGCGCCGGGCGCATTGGGCGCGTGACAAGCGCAATGGGTGAGAAACATACTCTTCCTCTTCCTCCTCATCGCTGCCCTCCTCCGGCAGCTCGACGAGCTCCTCCTCGGGCTCGTCCTGCTTGCGCTTGCGGGTGCTGCGGGTCGACATTGTTGCGTGTGATGTGTCTGTTTCCCGTGACAATGGGCTGTCGGATAGACTGCGACTGCGATTGGAGATTGTGTGTGAAATGGAGCGGGAGGACGAGAGAGGGAGAGGTGAGGTTGAGGTTGAAGTGGGCAGGGCAGGGTCAGACAGGCTGGCTGGACTGGCGGCTGGGGGAGGGCAGAGCGCGCGCGCAATCGCAAGCTTGAGCTCGGACGGGCGATCGAGTTCGCCTGTGCGCTGCGTTGCCGTTGCGTCGACGATGACGTGCGGAGAACGTCGAGGCGCACCGGCCAGCCGGCGCGGCTGGGGGTGGGCCGTGCGTGCAGCTGAGACCTTGCGTTCAAGCCGGTGGGGGAGGGTATTCGTTAAGGGTGGTATTATTGACGGTGGAGTAAAGTAGCGGTGATGGTCACGACAATGGCCAAACGGGATTGATAGAGGCGATTTCCTATAGCGCGAGGTATAGTGCTGATATGTTCATGCGTGCCTGGTACAGTACGCGACGGCTTGGTTTTCCCATCAATTGCTGAGATCATCAAGCCACGCCCTTTGCGGAGGAGATAGTATGGCAATTGGCGGCGGCCTTCTGCCGCGACGCCTGGTATCAAAAGAACAATATGAAAGATCAAACAAGTGCGCTCTCCATCCTCTACCAAGCGCCGCCAATCGACGCCCCGCCCATCGGGTTGATCGCCTCGTCGTATCCGTCATCTCCATAGTCCTCCCCGCCGTAGTCGCGGTCGCCGTAGCCGTCGTCGTCCTCATCGTCGTAGCCGCCGGGATAGCGTGGACGGGCAGCTTCTTCATCCTCCTCGTCCTCCTCGGGCTCTTCTTCTTCATCGTCGTCGGCCACCGTCTCGTCTTCCCGCTCTGCGCCTGCGGTTGCATCAGGTTGCTGGGTAGGCGGTGGCGAAGGCATCTTGGGTGGGGCGGCTGGCTTCTCCGCCACAGCTGCGGGCTGCTGCTGCTGTGTCGCTTCTGGAGACGGCACTCCGTCCCCAGGCGGCGAGGCTGCAGCACCAAGCGATGGTGTTGCTTCGCGCGACGGACTTCCAGCTTGACTCGGCGCCACAGATCCAGCGCGACTGCCGGCTCGAGAGTCGTTACCGTACACCTTTCCAAGCGCCTCGTAGTCGACGAACTTGGAGAAGCCAGGACCAGCGTGCCTAGCCAGCATGGCGGCTGTTGCGTCTGCAGGAGTCTCGGCAGGAGTGCCTGCGCTGGTGAGCAGGGGCTCGCCCATTTTGATCTTACGCTTGCGGCCACTCTTGGGTTTGTTGGCGCCTTTCGCGGCGGCGATCTTTTTCAGAAGCTCTTTCTCGTACTGCTCGCGCAACCAGTCTTCGTTGTGGAAGAGCCAGATCTTTTCTTTCTCGATGGCGGCTTGCCCAGAAAGAACACAATTCTCGACTTCTGGGTCGTCTTTAAACTCTTCTTCCAATTGCTCAGCGGTCACCAGTTCCAGCTGGTTGTGCTCAGTCGAGTTGTGCCAAGTGATGCCGCTGGCGACGCGACGGGCTTGGATCTTCTTCTCGTCGAGCTCTCGCTGGGCAACGGCGCTCGCTTTCGACCTGGCCTCTTCGTGCTCTTTCAAGAGCTTGTCGCGCTGTTCGTTTACTTCGCCATCGTCGAGAGCCTCTTCAATCTGCTGCTGAAGCTCGCTTTCGATCATCAACTCTTCCTCGGTGATTTCAACAGGTGCCGGCGCCACCTTTTTTGGGCGACCGCGTTTCTTCGGAGCTGGTTGCTCCCCGTTTTCCTCCTGCGAGATCTCTCTCAGCGCAGGATCCACCGGGACTGGGCGTGCTGGTATGGCGAAGCCATCCGCATCAAAGCGCGGGGCATCTTCGCTAACCGCAGGCGCTGAAGTTCTCGCGCGCTTTCGTTGCTGCGGTTCCTCTGATTCTTCTTGCGTGGCCTGGGCATCCTCAGTTGTCGGTGGCGCCGGGGTGCTGTTCGCAGAATCGGGTTCAATCTGGTCGTCAACGACGATTGGACCCTCCGATCCCAGACGCTCGTTGGCAGCAGCCTGACGCTTGCGCTTCTTCTCCTCCAGCTTCTTGACTTTTACTTGGCTGTCGTAGATCGAAGGCGGGTCGTGCTGGTGTCTCAGTCTCTCGGCGTACTTGCGGAATTGCGATACGGTGAGCGCTGCGCTTTTGGTGCGTCGGAACTCCTCGATACGCTTGGCGATTGTAACGTCGGCGATCTTTGAGACGTAAACGACCTCACGTACGGTTCGCTTGAAATTGTTCATACGCGCGGCCAGGATGATGCATGCGCCGCAGAGTCCGGATGGGTGGCGACCGGTTGCGATCCAGTCGCGCTTCATACGACGGACAATCTTGAGCGCGTCTTCGGCCACCTGGTTCGTGGCGTCGCCGAATTCCAGCCGTCGGCAATACTTCAGGATCAGGTTCTCGATGTCCATCATGTGTTGGAAGTGGAGATCGCCCTTGCCGATGTACAGCTCCTTGCACATCGTCTTGTAGACCTCGCCCAGGCGGAAGACATTGATCTTGATCACCTCGGCGATGTCGATGAGCAGAATTTCGTTGTCGGCACTCCGACGACAGGCGGCGTAGAGACAAGCGCCGACGACCTCGGACAGGGTGCGGCCGGCGGTGAAGTTGTTGTTGGCAGCCATGGTCCAGATGGCCATCGCCTGCTGGACGATCTGCAGGTCTGTGATGGGAACACGCGGGTAGATGGTCTGGAGCTCCTGCTGGCCTCGGCGGCGGATCTCCTCGATGTTGTTGCGTTCGCCACCGCCCATGCGGCGGAAGGCGGTGGTGTTGATGGTGTTGGCATGGCGGGAGTTCTCGCCGATGAAGCCACCCTGGACGGTGGCGGCGCCGTTGGCCGCCTCCTCAAAGGTGACATCGGCGACGATATTGCTCTCGGAGATCTGGGTGAAGCAGTTTGTGCAGATTTTGGCGCCGTCGCGGTCCTGGATGTCGGGCTGGTCGCAGCACTTGGCCTTGGCCTGCGCGGCCTGTGGTTTCTTGCGGGAGCCGCCTGGCAGGGCCGGACGGCGTCCTGGGGCGATGCGGCGAGGCGGCATGGTCGATCGGGGGCGAGGCTGCGATGTGCCTGGCCTCACTTACCGCATGCGTCGTCTGCGGGTGGTGGTCGAGCAAAATCCTTTGCAGGGGCGGGAGTGACGGAGGGCGGGCGGCGGCTGCTCGCTCTGCGCACGCGTGGTGCAGTGGGCGCGCGGGGCCAGGCGGGGCTTGGCGCGAGTCCAGCGCGCCGCGTTCGAATCTGAGGAGCGTTCGAATCTCCCGAACGGCTCAGCAGCAAAATCCGTCACCAACCGCGTTGTGCGACTGCATCTTCCGCCTGTTGTTTAAGCAATGGCGGCAAATGTGTGTTCTCGACGTCAAGTAATTGGGATGCTCTAGACCGGATAAGCGGTTCGGTCGCTGCATTGATGTCGTGGCAAGGACCTGAAGGAATCTTTCGGAGAGGAGTCCTGGCAAGATTGAACACATAGTTCACAAGCAAAAGTCCGGGTACAGGTGACATTCCATGGCAGGAGCTCATAGTGACTGCCAATTCGTCACGAGAGGCGAATCAGGCCGTGCTGCACTCAGACAGGGCTATGTTGAAGTCATGTCATGTTCATACCAAGAGAAGACTAATAAAACACTGATGATCGTAAACCATCCGCAACGCCTTGCCATGCCCCCCAAACACCACGCTTTCCTCGCGGCAAACCAAACAAAGGACACTCTTGCATTGCAGCATCGCCCGATTCATCACTCGATCCTACACCTGCAGCACCTTGCCCTTCTTACGGTCGTAATCCAACACCCTCCTCTCCCGGTGCATTTTCGCGGACCGCCACCGGACGTACAGCATCAGCGCGTCCTTGACCACTACAAAAAGACACCCGCCCACCAGACTACGTCCCCATTTCTCTTGCAAGAGCCCGCTCGCGTGTGGCCTCAAGAAATCTCCTGCAGGCTTTGCGCTCGTCCAAGACGTTGGAAGCGCGAGCCGCAGCAGCTCGCCCGAGAGCTCTGCAATTGTTGGGAAGGCGAGCGCACCCAGCACAGTCTCGGCTACGGCGGTCGTGCTAAAGGAGAGGCGGCGTTCGTTGTTTTGCGGTTGTTGTGCGACAGGTTGCGCCGCTGCATCGGCGGGTTGTGCTGCGCGGTTGTCTGCGATGTCCGGTGGGGGCGCGGCGGCTGCCGGCGCTTCTTGATCTTGGTTCTGCTCTTGAGGGAGTGTGTCGTTTGGCCGCTGTGCTTGTACTTGCTCCCGCTCCAGCTCGTGTTCCTGCTCTTGCGCGGGCCGCTCACCCTCCCAATCTTCCCAGATGCCGCCGTCAATCCGCACCTCGAACATGTTGTCGCCTTCGTCTGCCTGCGCCGCAGCCGCCGTTCCGCCTTCCGGCTGCTGCTCGCCTTCCGCACCGTTGTCTTGCCCATTCCGGGGTTGGACCTCGCGAATCCACTCTTGTTCTTTCTTGGCCCAGACGCGCTCGTAGTAGAAATTGTACAGGGAGCGAGCGTAGGGGAGCACGGCGAAGGCCATGCTAGCCGAGGGCGGCCAAGCGGTGAAGTCTAGCACTTCGTTCTCGGAGTGCGCTTGCGTGGCCAGAAAGAGCACTGGGAGGGCTGGGAGGACAGAGTCTGCGAGCGTCGTACGGGACAGGATGAGGAGAGGCGTGATCAGTTGGAGTCCGAAAGTCACCCGCCAGTGTCGCAGGGCCTCAGCCGTATTATAGAGCACCGTAGCGGCCAGCGTCCGAGGCCCCAGGCCGAGATCAAGGTGCGGCGCGATCAAATGCTGCATTCTGGGCCGCAGAATCCTGTACGCATCCTCGCGCCCAAAGATGCGGTATATCGTGTGCGCGCCCACTGCTGAGTTGCCCTGCAATATCAGCCCTGACAGCAGGGTGAGCGAAGTTGGCCAAACCAGTCTCCCGCCCAGTCTCTCCAACCCTCTTGTGACATCCACAATGTAATTCTTGGGCCTAGCCAATTTGATTTCGCTTTTGCATTGCGGGCAGGTAATTTGCGGCGCGCCGAACGACCGATTCCGGCTGTTCTTGGGCGCTTCCGTATCCGCGATCCAGTCCAGCAAACACTCTTCATGCGCGACTAAAGCGCAAGGGCAGGGGTCGCGCCAAGGCGAGGTCTCGGGGGTGTCTTCATTGGCGTCTGAGAAGCAGATCCAGCACTTCTTCACCTGCGAATCCGGCTCGTCGGGTGTTCGGTGGCCGGTTTCCGCTGGCGCAGAGGTCGTCTCCGTGGGTCGATGCCCGAGGATCACGGCTTGGGAGTCTTCTGAATTCATAGAGCGGGTGAGGATGGGCGTTTGTGATGTTGTCGGCGATGCTTGCTCATCGGATGTGTGCTCTGGGGAGGCCTGGCGGTTGGGTGGCTGCCTCTGCGGCATGGAAGCCATGTTGTGAGCTGGAAATGGCCAGTCCAGCAATGGGAGGCTGGCGGGTCAGGACGAGAGACTGGGTTCCCCTTTTGAGTTTGTAGAGCTCATGGAACGGTGCAACGCGGAAGCCCTCGCAGACAAAAGGCGGCGTTTGATGATGATTCCTCGGCTGCCAGCCAACAGACGTCATTTGCTTGCCTTTCCTGCAATACCACTATGCCGTTTCAGGAAGTCATGGTCTTACTTCCTTCAGCAGCACTCGAAACTGGTGCATATGGAAGTGTCCTGTCACAGACAATATCGGCAACTGAGTGACGATGAGTAAAGGTGGCTACAAAAATCGTGTTCGTACATATGGCATCTCCCAAGGAGATGAACGTGCAGCTGCGGCATGGAATCATAATTCTGGACAGGGCACGCTGCTGACGGCACTTCGCCTTTGCCTACAACACCACCAAGTAACACAGACTTTTGAGAGGTTTTTTCACATTCCAATATGTCGAGCTCGTTGGCCATCTTATCAGAATATCACTCTTAAGGGACCGACATTCGCACTGGCCCCAGAGCGTTCTTATAAGCCCTGACTCGTCGAGTCCGGTGGGAAAGAAATACCAAGCAGATAACATTCTTCGAGACGCAAACACCATCAGCCCAATCTGATCCCAGAGACTTGTTATTGTGATCCCGCGAAACAGTCGCAGACCGCACGGAATCAGTGCAGCGTTGCGGTATTACGCCGTCGCGGTATCACGCGTCCTGATCGAGAGAGTCCGCAGTCGCGGTACCGCGGAGACCGTTCTGCACATACGGTACGCCCCGACCATGCAGCTTCTCGATCTCTTTTCTGGCAAGCTGGACTTTGTTCCAGTTGGGATGCATCTCCGTTCGAGACCTGTTGATAAGTTAGTGAATATCCTCGCAAAGACCTGATCTAGATGTAATGTTTGCTTACAGAAGCATGTTGACCTTCATGTTCCTTGCTCGGAAACGGATGTCCTCCGCTGTCCTTTCGGTCGGCCCCTGATTGAAAGCGTTGGAGCCTTCCGCGGAACTGTCCATCCTCTTGATGGATGCATAGTGCAGACTGTCCTCTTCCGGCCACTCTTGGATGTACTTCATGAGCGCATTGGTCTCTTCTGGCGACCACGCATGTCGCGAACGTGCTACGGGTGCATGGTTTCGAACCCGCTCCTGTTTCGCAAGCCGAGCGGCTTGCTCGTATTGTTGTGAGTATGGGTATTCGCTGGCATTCGACGGTGGATCAGCAGGACCAGGGATAGCGGCACCAGGATTGCGGCGTTGAGGTGAGCTCTGCTGGGAAACTGGCGCATCGTCTCCGTTTGCTGGACGAGTGTAGTATGGCTGGCGGAAGTCAGATCGCGCACTTTGATGAGCGCTGGGCGCTTGACGGCGGCGCTCATCCGCAGCCGCGTCGTCGCTAGCTTTGGTTTCGAAAGCGGGCTCATCATCTGGACCACCATCTTGCGTGGGTTCCCATTCGTCCTCATGGAGACGGCTCCTCTTTGCGGGGCTGCTTCGGAGCTGCTCGCCCGATCTGGGCCTCTTCCCCAGGCCGCTTTGGGTCTGCGGGCTACCGGCGTACTGAGATTGCGGGTCTTCATCCCATTCAACGCGATGTGCTCCAGCCTGACGATCGTTGAAGGACCTGCCCTTGCCTTTCGAGCCCGCTTTTTGTTTTTGCGCAGCTTGGAGATTCTGGAATTCAGATAGGTCGTGAATACTACTGCGCGATGGTCCAGTGGCAGACTCATCGTGTACAGCGAACTGCGGGTAGTTATCTTGAGGATGGATCGAAGTCGACGGAGTGGTCATCTGCGCCACCGGAGCCATTCTCGCTGTTGCTACTGTGGGGGTGTTGGCTGCTTGAGCGAACGCTTTGAGACGCCTGATCTCGTCCGGAGGGGCGGACATCTTCGACTTTCCAGAAGATTGCGCCACTTTCACAGTGAGGGACCCTAATGCTTTCAGCTCTTCTTTGTTCGCCACAGCATGTTTGATATGGACGTCGAGGTTGTTCATGCCGTGTGCTGCTTGCATGTCGCCGTCAAGTTGGAACTTGCGATGCGCGAAGTATTGGACAAGAGTTTCCTCTACAAAGGCCCTCCACGGGAATGTTTCGCGCAGGCCCTTCACGGCATCCACGGGATCGATTTCGGAAGTTCCATCATCGTACGGCTCCTTAAGCACGTTGACGATGCTATGGATCCGATCCAGGGCTGCCTTCGATTCCTGATCGCTCACAGAGTCCAAGTGCAGAGCGTGTCCGTGACGATAGACCTGTTTGCCCTCATCGTCATCTTCCAAAAAGAATGCATGGGTGGCTAGACCCTGAGGATTGTATTGTGGGTCCGCCACAAAGGAAGCCATGCGATTGATAGCCAGTTGGCGGGTAATCTGAAGGGATGTGTTCAAAGCCCTGGGATCGTAGAATGGTCCAGCCACAAGTGTTGGGAATGCCTGATCGGCTCCTTCTAAGATCTCGGTACTCTCGGACGCAGAGATGCCAGGACCGTCGAATTTGATCAGCAGCATATGCAGCAAGTAGGCCAAGTTTGCCTTGTAGAGAACGGGATCGGGTGTGGGTGCGCCCGGCGGAATTTCATCAACCGAACGGACGTCAAACAACGCGCGAGACACGTTTTGTGGACGGACGTAATCTTGTGTGGTCGTGTAATCGGCTTTGTAGAGAACGAAGGCAGACAAGCGCTTCTGGTAAAGCTTGTTGGCCTTCGTACCTTCTGTTGCGATCTGTTCCCAGACGGCGCCGAGATCTTCCGCTTCAGGAGGGACAAGGATGTCCAGCAGGGCTTCAGTGGCGTCGTTTAGGTTTTTGAGAGAATCAAGCATGACATCGGAGTCGAGTTCTTCGACCTCCTCCATCGAGAAAGATGTTTTGATAGTAGTGCCCGAGATTGCAGAAGTCCTAGCGGGGGACATTCCATGACTGGGCGCGTGCTGCTGTGCTTGATCGAAGCCGTCGAGGCTCAAGTCGATGTTTTGGTTTTCTTCGTGGGCATCTTCGTCGACGGTCGTGAGGTCTAGAATGGTTCAGCACTGTCACGAATTGAAAAGCAGCATTGCTCGCGATCGCGCAAACAAGGCACGGATGTCATCTTGCTTCTAGGTAGAGGTTTCTCCAAAGCATGCGCGGGATTTCGCTCTGGTGTGGCTCTGGGACGTATGCTCTCGAGAGTCTTACGAAAGCTCGCTCGAGGCGCATGCATCCGGTTCAGGATTGGGGGATTAGGGATTGGGGATTGGGTTGGGTTCAGGTAGGATTGGGGCTCCCCGCGGTAGGGTTAGGGTTGATCTGATGGAACGCACCTTTGCCAGTAGCATGTTCTCCAAGTTCAACGGGAGCATCGGGCGCGACAGTTCCAGCTCCGGCGGTCTTCGCATTTCGCGCAGAGCGACGTTGTGCGTGCGCCTCGTCGGGCTCATGGTTCTGACTACGCGCGGCACGAGTGCTGCGTATGGGCGTGGAGCCTTGACGGGCGGCCGACTGGGCAGAAGCAGCCAGCCTGGCCATCAGGGACGAGGGGACAGAGATTTCAGGAGTTGATGGAAAGAGTTGCGGATGCGATGGGGATGATGACAGGCACTTCAAGTGGACGCTGATGATATCGTGGAGCTGGGGAGCGAGGAGAGGCAGCCGAAGTGTCAGGAGGTCCGGGACACCTGCCTTGCCGACGCGACGCACGAGTCCGTGCGCAGGCAGGGCTCTTGGTCTTGGCGCCAAGTCCACGGCTCACGTGACGTGAAGCTCTCGGATCACAAAACAACAGCGCCTTGCTTTCAAACATAGAGTATCTTATGGATTACCAGTCCAGCCCAACGAAAGCAGCGACTGCGGGTTTGGCCGCTGCATCCATTCTCTGCTACCAGCCCGGAATGAGCAATACAGCTTTGTCCCTGCCCGCATCACTTTTTTGTCCTTCCCCGTCTTTGGCTGCCCCTTCGCGTCCACCGGCGGCAATGTTCTGGCAGGCAATAGTGTCCGGCGAGCGGCTCGCCCTTCTGCCTCCTTGAATGGTCCGCGAAGCCTTTGTCGTCACTACTGAACCGGAACACCTCTGTGCCCATCCGTCTTCGGGTCTGCATACGTGAACGTGAAAGTGCCGCAGCCGCAGCAGCTGCCACTTTTCCCCGCTAAAAGAGCGTTCGCGGGAGCTGACCCTTGAGATGGAACGAGTCGCCATCCTTCGTTGCCGATGGTGACCTTGTGGCAAGGACGTTCTCTTCGCTTCTCTCCTTGCCGGTGACTTTTCTATACTCAGACACCTTGGCGGCTACCTGGTCAGCATGGGAGCCGGTTATGTCTAGGGCGACATGATATTGATGGATATCGTTGTCCTCTCCGTCGATACGATATGTATGGTGTCTCGTGGTGTCGTAATCTTCGTTCATGCGTCCAGCGCTTGTGATGTCGTCGTGCCGAAGATGTGTAAGGTGGAACTGACGACTATCGTTCTTGCAGCCGGCGAAAGGTGCCTTACACCAGCCGAGAGCCCTGCTAAAGTCTCAGTCAGTTGATGCGCGTCTGAGTATCGTTGTGGCCGTTCTCCTCACTTCAGGATCTTCTGGTGCGTTGTGTTGCGATCGTCGAAGGAATCAAAGTTCGCGGTCACATAGAAGCAGTCACCTGCTTCGAGAACTCCTGTAACTTTACGATGTTGTGCCCGATTCCCACGATGCACCTGGTAGTCGTGGGGTGTTGTATCCAGATTGTAAGGGCCGTTTGCGGCACGGAAGTTGACCCACATGGTGCCACCTCCTTCATTGCTGCTAGCGGTGATGCACCTGAGGCTGCGTTGTATGGGATCGGTGCTCTCATCGAAAACCGGGTTCTCCAAGGATGCCGTCGGCCACTCGTCTGGCTGCAAAAGCTGCTCCTCTGGGTCACCCTGCCAGCCGTCGGGCAGCATTGCGTCCGTGTTGAAGTTGAAAGGGTAGGTGTCCCAAAACTTCTGGCCAAAAGGTCCCGTCATGCACGGCCTCCCATTCTGAGTTGTCACACCGGATTGCATGCGGTTGAAGTTGGACACCCTGTCGTTACCTTTCATGTCTTCGATCGGGGTATTCGATCGGGGTACTCGGGTCATTCACGCAGTTCTGGAACCAACAGATATTCTGGCACTGCTCGGGGGCTTCCAGACAGTCGAATGGAAGAGTTCCAGCAAGTCTGCTTTTGGTAACACGGTTCGGATTGACTCTTTTGCTTGGCTGCTTGCTGGCAGGCAGGCTGGCTGCGGGGCCCTTCGGTTTGCCTTTCGGTTTAGGTTTGCCCGCAGTATTAGGCTCAAAGTCCTCATCGGAACTGTCATCCCAGGGCTTAGAGTCCCCGTCGAAGCTATGGGCTTCGCTCGTGGAATCTGCGTCAGAATTGTCTTGGTCGGTGCCAGCCCCTTCGTCGGCGCTGGACTCTTCCGCTTCTGGATTGGCACCCGAAGCAGGGTCCAAATCGGTTTGTCTGCGTGTTATCACCAATCGCTTGTCCGCTGATTTTGCCGAACGCAGACCTGCGGGACCACTGGTGCTCTCAAACGTTGATTCTGTCAGCAAGCCCGCAAGATCCGTGGGCATCCTGATGGCATGATGACTAAGAAGGCCATTGTTGTATGTGGTATGTAGTGGGAAAAGTGGTTGCACAGGCGCGGAAAGACCGTATGAGACTGCTGTTAAGCTGGAACGTCTGACGTTAGAGCAAGTTGCAAGAGGAAGTAAGAGAAAGGCAAAACGCAGCATTGAATGGGAGAGTGTCAAGATGAGACGAGGAAAAATGATCTCCGTCTACCTCGGCATCTGGCCATCGAGAAACATAATTATACCTGTCTTTCGTTGCAGGGCGGCAGGGCTTATGCTCTCGGCCAGTCATCGTGACATCTCTTCCAAATCTATAACCCCTTGCAGTTGCGTAAATTCGATTCCTTGAGGAGGGCATAGTCATGCCTGAAACTCTCCAAGCTGGAAGGATGAAGGGCACGCATCCTTCGCAACTAGGGCGAGCCTGCAATTAAACGTTGGGAGCGCGCATGCGGCGGCAGACGTGTATAGGCCTGCATTGGCATGAATTAGATCCAGTGGTCTTGGCCGGTGACATGAATGCGGAGCAGCAGTCAAGTGAACTCGAAGGACTCTGATGATTGACGCTGGAGCGAAGTGGAGGTTAAATTTACCAGTGATTTGGAGACTACTGTAACGGTTGCATCGAGTCTATGCACGCGGGTCGGGTCGGATGATCATCGGCGCCAAAACATGCCAAACAATGACGGGGTTCGCCACAGATCATCGGAGTCAAGCATCTTGTGCTCCTTCATGAGCTGTTCGCCCTTATGGATCTTGCTTCCAGCTCAAGTCACTTCTATAGAGAGATTTCCACTTCATTGGCTGGTATTGCTTTGCTGCAAAGCCACCAACTCGACAACTGCAGCACCACCGAGCTTCAATGCGGATGCGTTATTCGAGAGATTTCAAGGACACTTCCCCATGAAACGTATGGGAGACGAGTGTGACGGAGACTTAACGGCACTCATCGTTATTAACGATATTCCTATCGAATATAATTAGTCGCGATAGTATATATCTGCCCTCATAATATTCTAAAATACCTTGTAGATCGTTAATAAAGTACTTAATGAGAATAGTAATGAAACCGGCTCTCAATATCTCTGGCTAGTAGATAGATACGAAAACTTACGAGACTTCGATATAATTAACTATAAGGGAATAAACACGTAGATCAATCCAAGCTGGCGCTCACTTTTCGTGGGAAAAACTCCTGCCGATGCAATTGAATTCATCCGCCAGGCGCCAAAACCGCCAAAATCGCTTGACAAAACCTTCTGTGCCGTGCTGGAAAGGGAGTTCTTTGATGACAGCAAGCAAAGTTTGATATGCAAGGCAGTTGACGGGCAGCGTGAGCCAGAGACCATTCCAACCAGATACCAGAAGGCGGGTGTTTTTTTCGTCACCTTTGCCCGGGAAAACTGGGACGAGGCCTACGAGGAGCAGAAGATCATTTAGCCCCAATACAATTAATTCGTACGAAGGCTCTTTGGCGGCATCTCAATTGAGTCTCTTGATTGGCTTGGGTGCTTGGATTCTGCGCTCTGTTTCAACAAGCATAACTCCAACATTGGGGAAGATCGCACGAGTGAGCGAAAATGCCTTCAAGGATCGCGAAGTGTGACATTAAGTCGCAACATATTCTTGTCCTGAGAGCTAGCGGATTTGAGCCGCGGTTCTGGACGAGCCCCCAGGCAGTAATTGAACACTCACCAGAGAGGAAAAGCCCGAAGTGCACCGAACTCATGCCACCGACAGAGGAGCGAGGTTTTGCTGCAGGCTCAAACTCGCTAGTTTGGACGTGCGCCGACGAGTGTTTTCAGCATCGAAGAGTGGTTTAAAGAGCCCGAAGGCTTGGCCAATGCGCCTTGAGCTGGCCCATCGTGTGACTCCGACTCTGCAACAGCATACAATGCTCTCGCTGCGTACGAAGCAATGGGATTGCTCCTTCCGATCTGGTTGGAATACCCAAATCCCCACGTCAAGTCAACGTCAATCCAGAGCACAAGTACGACAAAGGGCAAGGCCAAAGGTACCGGAGGACCCAACAATCAGGATGCGACTTTGACCGTTGTCGCTGAAACGGCAACGGAGGTCTCGACCACAACCGCTGAACAAGGAGATAGCTCCATATCACTCGGCGATACAATTGGCTCGAAAAACTCTGACTGGGCCGCTTCGCCAACGCGGGGCGAGGCAGGGCAGGCGACCAGCAGCTTCAACGTCTCACACCGAAACAACGCGACATCATCTGAGACTTCTTCATGCAATTACTCCCCATCATCACCCAGAGCCTCGTCAGACACTTCGTCTACAGCTACGAGCAGTGTGATTTGATCGCAAAAGCCTTCGGCGACCCCGATATTTGGCGCTGATCCATCGTGTTGGGACGAAGCGGAATTTCCAGGGCACGCGCCCATTGACCCAGCCTTCATGGACGATGCCGCGACTGACTACTGCGGTACCTTCGAAGAAGATGAGCTGAGCTCAAATTCCCCGTCGAGCAACAAAAATTAACTCGCGGACAACTCTGTCAACTATCTGATCAAAGTCGAGCGGAGACCAGGCTGCTCTGAGCAGGAAGCGGAAGGCGAGTCCAAACGTAACTGCCAGAGCCTTGTTATTGATACGTACTCGAAGTGGAATGACGGTGGAGTTGGCGGCTCGGTAGATGCTGGCTGCTTGAGGTACGAGATCACGCTAATTGCGAATTGAAGATCAGAGCCATGAGATCAAGGTAGGGCTTCTGAGACCAACATGTAATGGATCACACATATCGCGCGCTGAAATGAATAAGTCTCATGGCTTCTGTCCCCTACGTCGGAACACCTTGGTAGTCACCCAAGACAGGCGTTGATGGTTCCAGGTGCCGTGTTGCGTGAGGGATTGGGCGCGCATTGCGGATCCCACAATGACGACATGATTATGATGGAGCATTGAAGAAGATACTTCGGGCGTGTGCGCTGCAGCTGGTTTGGCTGGGCGCCTGCATGGACGAGCCTTTGATCTGTCGCGTGTCTGTTGGCACCAGAATGAAGTGATGTTCGTGATATTTTTAGGTTGGCGGCGCGTGGTACCAAGGCTGCGGCAGCGCGCGGCAAAGCGCCCCTTGTCTGGCGCGGCCTTCCCGCCCTTCCCCCAGACGCCCAGCGCGCCGCCGCGACCTGCTTGGGAGGCGCCGATCAGTCGCCGCCGCAGACCATCCTCCATCCTCCATCCTCCATCCCTTCCCGCCGCCGTCTGTTCCTCCCCGGTATTGCCCTCACTACTTCTTCCGCGACGCGACACCCCGCCGCCCTTTGCCACATCCCTCCCTTGCCATTGCACTCCATCGCATCGCCAGCACACGTGTCTGACGAGCCCGCGCCGGAGCTCCTGTACATCGCACAGGCGGACGCCTAATTCGCACCCCCAGCTGGCATCTCACGCAACTGCCTCCCACCGTCCCTCGACACCCTCACACACCCCGCAATGCATGTCCGGAGGCCCATACCGCTTGTGCTACTACTGGCTGCGCCCTGCGTCGTTGCCGCCAAAGACAACCTCTCCAACGATGAGATCCTCGCCCTGAATCGGGCAAAACTCCACAATGCCGCTGGAGCCGACGCACCCGCAGACCCCAAGACCACCCAATCAGCAAGGCGATACGTCGGCACTGAAGATGCGCCGGTGGATGGTTTGGATGGGAAACCCCACGCTGGTCCCTTCGTCGAGATCACACCAGAAGAAGTCGCCAGCCTGACGGGCACAGCGCCCGTAACGGCGAAGAAGGCGTTGCCAACTTCGTTGGAAAAGTTCGTGGACCCGAGCCTGGACAACGAAGGGTGGAAACTGAAGGATATCCCCGAAAAGAATGATGGCGTGATGAATGATGAATCCAGACCTAAGCCGAAGAAGGGAACCACCGGCACCGAAGGCGGCGTCAGCGAAAAGGACAAGGCAAAGCTTGCTAAGGGCGGAAATGTCGAGAACAAGCCACAATCGCCTGTGGAAGCACCCCCGCTTCCTCACAGTGAACAGGAGAGAATGGAAGCCAAGGGAGAGTCGGTAGATGGCAAGGCGAAATCAGCAAAGGAAGAGAAGGATACCGAGAAGGGAGAGACACAAAAGAAGGGCGGAGAATATGGTGCCGGCGGCTACGGGTTAGAGAAGCCTGCCGACCTCCCGGACAAGCCACACAACATTCCCCACCCGGAACCCAAGGCTGGTGGGAGCAGGGAATCCTCTAATGAACCCTGGCTTCAGGAGACACTTCCCTACACTGAGGGCAGCACGAACCCGAAGAAGACGACCGCGCAACAACAGACCTCATCAGGAGCATCTTCGATTGAGGATCACGAAACCTGGCACGAGTGGTTCCATTCTTTCGTTGTGTCCTTCACCATGATTATTTTTACAGAGATCGGCGATAAGACCTTCCTTGTTGCCGCACTCATGGCTATGCGTCACGATCGTATCGTCGTCTTCACCGCTGCTCTGTCCGCTCTTGCTGCCATGACGGTGCTCTCTGCTGTCCTCGGCCACATCGCTCCCACCCTCCTCCCCAAGCGCCTCACCACGTTCGCCGCTGCCGTGCTGTTCCTCATCTTTGGCGCTAAGATGCTGCGCGAAGGCCTTGAAATGGATCATGACGCCGGTGTCGGCGAGGAAATGCGTGAGGTCGAAGAGGAGCTGGAAGAGAAGGAACACCACCTTGCGCGCCGTTCTTCGCGCAAAGACTCCAACCCGCACATCCTCGAATCCGGTCGCCGTTCGCCTTCGCCCAGTCCTAGCCGATCAAAAGACCAAGGCAATTCTCTTTCTGGACTTTCCAATCTTCTCTCTCTTGTTCTTTCCCCTGCCTGGGTGCAGACGTTCATCATGACTTTCCTCGGCGAATGGGGCGATCGCAGTCAGATTGCGACTATCGCCATGGCCGCCGGCCAGGACTACTGGTGGGTCACGCTGGGCGCCATCTCCGGACATGCATGCTGCACAGGGCTTGCTGTCCTTGGCGGTAGAGCTTTAGCTGGCAAAGTGAGCATGAGAGTTGGTGAGTTTGGCCTGCTTCGTTTTTTGCCATTTTCCCTGACAATAGCTGACACACGCCTTTTTAGTTACCATTGGCGGCGCCCTCGCCTTTCTCGTCTTTGGCGTTCTTTATCTTTGGGAAGCTTACTTCGACGCTTAAGCGAACGACTTACCGCCACTATGCCGCACCGGTATACTTTCCTGTGCGCCTCGCTTCGATGTTGGGATCTTCTTTAAACGGTGATTTTGCTGTTTCTCAGCAAGCGAGCGATGTCAAAATACTACTTTCTTCGCTGTATCATAATTCTTCCTTACCTCATCCGCACCTTCATGTCTCTTTCCGCGATCTGTAATCTTGCGACCAGAATATCTATTAATACACGAAGTCCATCCAGCTATGACTGTTTTGGGCTTTGAAGGCTGCTCATTAGAAGCTACTGCTACTTCTTTCTCTTGCCCTTTTGGTGTTGTTATCCTAGGTCTTTACCCGCTAGCTGATCTGGCTGTTAAGCGGCTATCTAATGAGTTGTGAGGCGAGCATCTGCGTGGGAAGAGCTAGAGAACTCGTGAACGCGGGGCCACTCTGCTAGTATTCAATACCCTGTGGAAATGCGGATTCGAGTCGGGTTTTCCGAAGCCATACCATGGTACAGTCAAGATGAATGGACTGGTGCCGAACATCAATATCCATACACCACTGAGTTGCCGATGACTCAGAAACAGCAGCTCAATCCTGCTCCTTTGGCACAAAGCGTTCACATAAAGTATCGAATGATGGTGTTTGGCATATACAGGTCCCAGACTACATTGCGGGTCGCAACACTACTTTTAAATCTTGAACATTGTAAGCGGTTGATCTATTCATATCGAGCTTATACAAAGCTATATCGTTAAATCCTGGTACAATCAGAAAGTCACAGCATTCGCGTCAATTGGGACAAGATTGCCCTTCCCCTTGAAGCTCTCAAGAATCTTAGCTTGCTCCGTAAGCATGAAGCGATCAGTTTGAGTGCCGATCTTCGCGAGATTCCTCCACCGCGTGAAGTCATCTGGCTTGCGCTTGTCGCCATGCGCCTCCTCAGCATGCTCCCAATGGCCCTTGGAGAATCCGAGCAAAGTCGAGATCTTCTGATTGGGGATATCGTACACCAGTGAGCAGATTGTGCCGGTCTCCTCGAGCCAATTGCATTGCCAGATTTCGCCGGGCCGGATACATTGGAAAGTGCATGTCTGGTAGTTAATGCGACCTGACATTGGGCCTCCGTGGATGGCGTAGACTATGCGGTTTTCGGAGAAAAACCACATCTCGTATCGCCATTTCTCGGGATTGCCGTCGGCGTCTTCAGCGTCATAGTCGTATATAAGGTGTGTGTCTCGTATATCTCTGTCGAAGGAAGGATGCAAAGGGGTGTTAGTCTTGAAGGCGGGAAGTCCTGACATTTTGGAGGAATGCGACAGAGTAGACGAAGGCTCCGGTGGCAACGTTGCGTGAAAAGTGACCATACGACCTAAGCTGGTCACTGTAGCACTTATATCTTGAGCTCCCATCTAGGTTTCACCTTTTCCGAACCCAGTCTCCACTTGTTACGAGCGGAAGGTTAATCCGGCACAACCGAATGATGGATCCTGGTTTGAGTTTAGAGATCCAATCATATTTTGGAACATCGAGTCAAACATGGGTTTTGTTTCTTGGAGAATCCATGGTATGCCCAGAATGGTCTTTCTTCCCGATCGGATTAGTCTTTGATACCATGTGCCTCAAAGACAATGGTGACAAACATTGCTAATTTGCGGCATCAATTGTAGAAAGATAGCGTATAGCCCTACGTCATTCGTCCTGGAAGCAGGGTCTGGCCAAGAGCCGGTATAATGTGCTAGTAGTATAGCTTCGGCAATCACGACGGCAGAAGATTCCCCAGATGGACCTCATAAGCATACGTCATCCGGAGACACGCTTCCGAAAAACGTACATGCAGCAAGCTCCTTGCGACGTCGGCTCCAAAAAGCTGCTGTCGAACAGAGCTTTGGAAGATTCTCACTTGTCATGACTGCACCATCAAACACAGCCGAGTCTTCGAGCCGAGTGGCGTCCGACGTCAAGTTGCCCACCCCCAGCTTGGAATGGGACTTTCGAATTTGTGTCCAGCTGAATCCTATCTTATCAGTGGGTGAAGGACCATGGGGTAGACGGAACTGGATCAGCTTCAAAAGTGGTCAGTGGAGTGCAAAATGGGGTCAAGGAACAGTTGAGGTAAGCAGTCCAGGTATCAACCAACCAGAGCGCGCCTGACCATATCTAGCCTGGTGGCCAGGACTCACAACTCGTGAACCCTGAATCGCTGCATACTTTCGTATCGACGAACTATCTACTGCGGACGGATGACGAATCTCCAGCTTTTATTACCGTTCAAACTACAGGATGGCGGACTGGTCCGCGAGAGGTGATGCAGCGGCTTTTCGATCCCAACCAAGCTAACAAGGTCGATCCGAGCGAATACTCGTTTCGTTTGTCAATCAAGCTTGAGACAGGGGATGATAGATACAAGGATGTGGTCAATAGTGCTTTGTGGATTGGCAGTGGTGCGAGAACGGGCTCTGAAGGTCAGTATTTCCCTCTGCATCCATGTGCATGACTGACAATTATCAGTGATATACGACGCCTATCGTGTGCTGTAAGGAATGTAATGTATACCGACAGAAACATGCTTGGGGTTTCATCGTTAGTCGTCATTCCAGTAGGCCAAGTCTGGTGGGAAAAAAAAATACCCAGGAAATCAAGAATCTCTTCGTTAAATGCCCTTGGAAGGGCCATAGTGATCCCCGACCATCTTTGCACCTATGATCACGAATGTAATTCTGACGTCGTGTCTTTGGGATGCTTCCTTTTCCTTCGTACCAAGAGCCAAGCGAGGTCTCCAATCAACAACACCCCTCCAACTGCACCACCAACGCTACCGCCGATCGTAGCTGCATCAGGAGTTTTCGGGCTCGGACTGGGAGATGCCGTGTTCATTGGTGTGGTAGATTGAGGCCCCGTTGAAGAGCTTATAAGTGATGGAGAATTGAAGATTGGCGAGGTACTGGGCGACTCGATACTAGAAGATGATGTTTCCCCAGAGGTAGCAGCAATCATGATACTGTCGCCAGACGCAGTTGACGATGTGCTTGTTGAAACGGCATTAAGATTGGGGAAAGCCCAAAAATAGTGGGATGAGCTTGCACAGAAGAATGAGCTGTAGTTCGTAGATGTCCCGCCAGATGGAGCGATTTGAATCGACATTGTTGCACAGCTTTGGTTGTCTCGTCCACTGTGACACATTAGAATCACGGCGAAAGACGAGCTTCGGAATACTTACCAAAAGAGCGCGTTGCCAATACTCGTAGGTTCTGCGAGGGTGTAGGTATGGTAATCCCAGGGGACACAAGTTGATTACCAAGGACAGCCCACTGATACCACGTCCCCAAAATCGTTCTGTTGACAACACAAAGGACCAATATTAACTGAAGCAAACTGTGTGTAAACACATTCGGAGCCTGCCCCACACGTTCATGCTTGATCTGGGTTCCCGTTTGGAAAAGCGCAAGTCACGGGACCCTCATCCTCTTGCCGTATTTTCAAGAGGCTCTTTGCTGTTATGGTAGGTGGTAGTTGAGAAGGTTGCACGCTTTGCGGTGGAAGCTTCGACGTGAAAGTACCAGCGAGGCTGGGTAGCAGCCCAGGCTCTTGGGTTGGATTGGCGACCGATGTCATGGCATGCAAAACGAGTGCGGCTGGGAAGATGGGCCTAGGAAATGTGTAGAAGATCACTGTATGTGACATTTGGTGGTATGGAAATTGGGAATGATGGGGGACCTGACAAAGAACGGAGCTCAGAATGACAGGGTAGGCAGATGCTACTTATGGATCCTTGTGAACAAGCAAACCACGCGGCTGACAGTAGAAGACAAATCCAACCACTCAGGACTCGGAGGCGCGAGCACAATCTTTGTCTCAGCGCTTGCGATGGTGCCCTTACCCACACCATGGGTCAAGCTGCAAGCCACTTCAGCAATCTACAGAATCAGACGAGGCTGCAGAGCACGATACGTGGGTTCAATTCAGCCTTGCTCTGCCTCGGAGTGGTATTCGTCGGTTAGTCTTGGCTTGGAATGATCTTTATCAATGCTGCAGAATTAGGCGAGGAGGATAGAGCAATAGGCCTAGTTTCGATCATCTTACTCGCACGCCTCCGATGATCTTGTGGTGCGTGTGTCGGAAGGCTTGCAGCCTGCTGGTCTCCAATAGTCAGCTCAACGCAAAAGCATGTGACACTTAACTCGTAGGAACTACGTGTAGCCTGATTTGTCGACTCGACTAAGGGGCTGGGCACTGTATTGATGTTGCAGGGTGTTGTAGCACAGCAATATTGATTTCCCCAGTTCTGCTCTTAGCCGTCTCGGCGACTCAGCTCGATGCGTAATTGATCAGACCAGTAAGGGCGACAAAAGCAATCAATCAATATTGTTAGCAGCTTTGCAGATTTTTTGCAGGTTCCGCGCATTCATTCATGAATGGTCAGCCTTGCAGCAAGTACAGGTATTGATTGACTAGCTTGGTGGCAAGCCAAGATCTAGGCGCGGCTGCGATAATTCACGCCAGGGGTCCCTTGGTGCGGTATCCCCTTTCAAATTGACGCTGACCAGGTGTAATGAACATGACAAAAAAGTAAACAAAAACAAAGTAGTTAAAATAATACCTAAATCCCAAGATACGCGGTATGTGTTATCGCGGCAAGACATGCTTGAGACGAGAGCGGCTCGAAGCAATGCTTTTGAAGCTCACACGAGGGTTGTGAAAGTCGTCCGAGGCTCTTTTCGTCAACGGTAATATGCGCACAAGGTTTCTTGGAGGCATCCGTAAGTCTTATCGTTTTCCAAAACGTGTTGAGTATGCAAAGCCCGGTCAGTTGAGCAGGGGAGGATCGCATGTGATGGCAGCCGAAAGATTGGGTTTCGCCCTTGTTGTATCTATCACGAAGGCGCGCTCTATAGTTGCTTCCAAGATGTACCTGGTGCCGTGGAAAGACCAACAGCACCTCAGCCGGTTTTCCTCCCTATACGGCTCACATCGTTATCGCCCTGGCCAATTTTTGCTCGCTGGACAATTGTGTCGGTTTCTCAGTATCGTTGTCCGCACCTCCGATCAATTCATCCGATGGCAACATGACAGCATGATCCAGCGCGTAAGGCAGCCCGCGATGTCTGCCACGCCACATCATCGCACAGATGACAACTTTGCTGAAGACCGTGAAATCTCCGGAAAGACTCGTCAGCGTTGAGTTCGTGCCCAGACTCAACCCTACGTTGCCGTATGCGCTCACGCACTCGAACATGACCGCAAAGACGTTGAACGCAGCGTTTTCGGGGTCCATGATGGGTTTGGACTCCGCAATGCAGATGCAGAAGGTGCCGAGGAAGATATACCACAGGTCGAAGCTGAGCTGGTTCCGGATGTGCTGCATCAGGTACGAAGTCATGGGTTGGTCGTCGCCGGGGTCTGCGTTGTCGGCGTATTTGCCGAGCGCAGTGTCTTCGTATGTGTTACTTCCACGCACGCTCATGGCGATCGGGTAGACCGCGATGTACATCATCGTGAGCAAGCTGAATTGCACAGCTGGGTTCACCTTGGCGAGGTTGAAGGTTGCTGTGCCGGTATGACGGGCGCTGGCTGCTTGGAAGGTTGCTGCGTTCAGGCGAGCGGCGATAGGCAAGGACGCTACTTCAGGGTTGTCGAGGTCGAGGACTATTATTAAAAGCACGTCGACGAAGTTGAGGACGAAGAGGATGGCGAAAAGAATCCAAGTGGTATTGGCGGGGAAGAGAATCGTGTAGCAGCGTCGAGGGTGATCGAGGAGAAAGCGCAGCGACTCCTGAAGAGAGCTCTTCTTCGATGCCAACTTGTGGAAACTCCAGATGATGAACCGCAGGATGATAGGGTGACAGGTATTGCCAGCGAATGCGAGAAAAGTCAGCAGCACCATCGGCCAGGCCGCATCTCTGAAACTGATCATGCTATCCGCTGTCAAGGTGAAACCGCAATTGCTGATCATGGTCTCTGCAGAGTAAAATGCCCACCAGACCGGGTTTGCGCCCTGAGTTGCGAGATACTCTCGGTACTTTGGATCGGAATGTAGGATCCATGGAGTCAGGCCAATGTAGCCGAGGATATGCAAGCCAGCGTACAAGCCAATGATGAGTTTCAGCAGCAGCTTTAAACTTCGATATTCGATACCACCAAGCTCTTCACGATCTTGTGCATTCAAGCCAGTGAAGTTTGAATTCCTGCCGACAGTGACGGAGGCGGAAAGCTGAGGCAAATTCTCCAGGGCTAACTCAGTCTGGGATCGAGACACAGTTGACATGCGTCTTGCTTTTGGTTGGCTGCCGAAGACGAAAGCCCCTTCTAGCAGGCCCACTGGAGAGACGCTGTGCTGGACTGCGTCTCGGGCCTTTTGAGATGTTGACCGCCTTCTCTTCAAGTAGTCGTTGCCCGCTTGCTCGCTGCGAGTCCTCCGAGGAGGATCTGGGATAATGTCGTCGTCATCGATGGCTGTATTGTTGCTGACAGACCTGACCAGATCAAACTCTGCTCCTGCTTCCCGGTCAGAAAGGATAATCGAGTGGGACACGCTACGATCTAGTCTCACCTTGTTCCCGAGCCAAAGGTGGCGGTATACGCAGTGCCTTACCCTGTCCTACATCCGTTGCCCAAGCGATGTGTCCACGCTTCTCAGTGCCTTCAGCTACTGAGGCGTCCGGTGTTTTGTCTTGCTCGTCGGCCTTTCCGGAGCTGGGCACATGCGACTCACAACTTGTGAAGTTGCCGACAGGTCCGTCTTGCAGTTCAACATCCTTTGACACGTCTTCAGAATAGACTTTGGGCGTCCTACGCTCCTTCAAAACCCTTGGACCTAGTAAGACATGAGTACGAAAGCACGGATATAGTCGAGTAAAGCTTGCGACCCACTTATTTCGCGAAACCGCTTCTCAAAATACCAGATGCGAATGACAACAACCAGGATGTTGACGGTCGCGAGGTTCGTCAGGATCGGGAAGAAGTAGATCACCAGCTGCTGAGCCAATTTGAGGTCCTTCACGTCGACAGTGTTCAGGCCGGACTCTGTGCTGCCGCTGACGGCAAAGAAAAAGGCATCGATGGCTGACAGGTTGCCGAAGCAGCCCAGAATCAAGAAGGCGATCAGCGAGCAGCCGATGATGTAGGCATCTGCAGCGACTGTTAGGGCGCGGTAGGAGCAGTGGCGCACGGGACATTCCCGGCGCAAGGTGGTGACTTAACAATGGAGAGAGATGAAGTCGAGGCGGACGCGACGTGGCAGGAAGCGGATGCGAGGCATCTCCAGAGGCGGGCAACGAGGTGGACGTCAGATGGGGGCGCCGAAAATTGTCGCAGCAGGTGTATGGTTTGCGAATGAGAGGTCGACGCGGCTGAGGTGGTGTTCCCACGCGTTTGGTAACCTGGACCCTTGAAATGGCGCTGGCAGAAAGGCAGGTTTCAGGCCAGCTGAGCGCTTATGAAGGCCTGAATAAATCGCGCACGCTAGCCTCCAGGCACAAAAATCGCTCATGCTGCGCCGCCTTCTCAACCACGCAGCTACACCGAGCTCGGTACCGATCATCTGCTCGAAATCATGTTGTGCGTCCCACGTGGGGTGGTTGATCGCAGCGTGGAGACCACGAGACAGAACAGCATGTGAGGCGGATCGCGTGGGCTTGCCGGCTGTACGAAGACCGTTGGGATCGCGAGAATCTCCAGCATGCTAGAAACCCAATCCATCAGCGAGCCCTCATCTGCCCTCTGCCGCAATCTATCTCCTATCCCTGCATTGTGCAAAGTACCGCATACCTCGCCCTACGTCTTGTTCGCATCTAGCAACAATTCACCGCATCTCCCTCCACGGCTCAAGCGCATCATGAATATTCGCCCAAAGCCCACCGTGCCAGCTTCTCACCCTCTCCAGATCCGCCTTTGGCATGCTCTCCGCCATGTGCCCTAACCATGCGCCCACAATAAAATCTGCGTACGCCGGCTCATCGCCGTCCAGCCAGGGACCGACCTTCTCACGCCCTTGGTTCTGGGCCTGCTCCGCCGCCGTCCCCGACGGCCGCCACACGTAGTCAGTCGTGCCGCCAACGTGCCGGTAGGCTTTTGCGAACTCCCCAAGCGCGTGCTCGAACTCAACGAACATTGCTTCCCGTGCGGAGGGACTCATTCTCATGGACTCGAGATCCTTGAGGCCAAAGCGCGCGGCAAAAATTTTGTTGATCCGATCTTTGCTCTCCAGCGGGAAAGGCATGGAATCGCTGAGCGCGACATACTTCGTGAACAGCCCGTCCACGCGCGAATTGAAGGCTGCCGTCAGGCCCACTGTCCCGGGTCTGAAGAGTTGTGGGCCGTCCGGATAGGTCTTGTCGAGGTACAGGGCGATTTCGAAGGAGTCACCGATAATCGAGCCTGTAGACTGGTCGTGGATGAGGGGCAGGGTGTGGTAAGCTGAGCCGTCAGGCAGCGTGCGGTTGGCGGGCGCGTTGAGTTTGAGGCGGGCTTCAGCAATGTCGGGCATGTCGACTGCATGTGTGCGATACGCCACATCTTTGAAGTTCAGAGCATAGCGGGTTTTCAATGGGTTCGGCGCGAAGGTCCGAAGCGGCGTGTTTGAGGCAATGTCGTAGAAGACGATTTGGCTGTTGGTAGACATGATGCTAGGCCGGACCAGTGAGGTGAGCGAGCCCAAGGGAAGTTTGCTGTTTTTCACATGCAATTGCTGTGTTCTTATGGCTTGTATGGGAGTATCGCAGTGTTATGAGCCATTCTCACGACAGATTAGCCGTTCTGACGACTGACGCCAGGTGTTCGTTCATTCGTTAGTCCAGCAACAAGGGCCCGCTTGGCTGCAGCGTGCCGAGCGTCTTCCGCAAGACCCATAAAAGACGACCTGCGCCAAGTCTGGGTCGGGTATATCATCGCAATACATCAGGCACGACTGATCGGAAAGCGAAATCACAGGGTGTCAATCGCATCATGGCATTGTTGATATTGCGGCTCTAGCTAAGGCTTTACCTTTGACGGTCTTTCTACGGGTACCTCAAGCGACAGCAATTCCCGTTGTCGGTTGGTGTCTTTGTTCTCAGCCACTGCCCGCATCGCCAATTTCATCGCCATCGTTGTCATCGTCTTCACTGTCGTCGTCAAGTCCGCTCTCGATACCGCTTTCACCATCGATCGAGTCTTCGTCGGTACTCCCGCTCTGCGAACCCCACTGTCGATTCGATGCTGGCGTGCATGCTCCCTCCGCCAGCGCCTCAAGCCAATCGCGCAGATCGCTTCCGACCCGTTTCCGAAACGATACGACGTCTTGTATGCCTTCGAACACCTTTTCCCCATTCGCGTCAGTCTTGACGGTGCTTGCAAATTTCACCATTTGAACGATGGATATGCGATCCAGAATTTCGGAGGCCCAGCCGATCATGAGAAACTCTACATTCAGCGGCATTTGGAATGCTTTCGCCAGCGCTTGGAGTAGAGGTGGCCATGTGTGCGCAATGTTGACGTTATCTAGGGTAGCATCCTCGAAGAGTGATGTTTTCCAGAGCGAGAGTGATTTAAGGCTCGCAAACTTAGATACCAATCCAAGTATAGTCTGGGGCCGGAGGGTGACGAGGCCCAGATCGAGAGTCGTGAGACTACCCCAATCGATTGAGGGTACCGCCGTATGAGCTTGAGTGCCACGAGATCCAAGCCACACCAAGAGCTTTTCTCCATGCTTGGGCAAGGACGCATTTTCGGACCCGAAGTTAAGACGTAGATGTTCCAACCTACGAGTTTGGGACAAGAAGACTTTGAGATTGTAAAAGGCGGAGTCTAGATCGATCGGGAGATCATGACTTTGCTTCTCGTCTAAGCTGAGCAGTAGCCTTTTTAGACCCGAAAGCAAAGGGGCCACCTTCCCTTCCAAGTGAGCTTCCAAAGACATGAACGCGTAATCAGGAAGTTGACGGCGGCGGAGGAAGACTTCGATGTTCTCCGGAGTTGCAGATGCGTGGCAGAGTGCTTGCAGGATTAGTGGAAGAAGTGCGCTCGGTGAGTCGCTTGGTGTGTCGCCGAATGGCGCTAGCCTCCAGCCATAACTTCTCCACCTTGCGTTACTCCCATCTCGTTCACGGCCTCTGCCATCATAATCGCGAAGGCCTACGGTCCGCAGGTTGGGGAGCTTAGAAAAGATCCGGACGAGCAGAGTGTGAGCATGGCCGGTCGCTAACAGGACGTCGCGCGGCATTGTTAAACAGGGCCGGTGAGAACTGATGTCCAACCCGAGCGTGCTGGTGGAGATGATAACTTCTGCATAGGGTCAGTGGTTTGCTCGCTTCATTCTCGATCAATGGCTCTGAGGGTTCCTGTGAGGTAGGGGGCGAGTGTCTTGTGACTGGCGATGCCGTGTAACGCTTCGAGACTGTGATGTTCGATCATGAACTGGCGCTTCGTGAAGAATTCCCGCGCGAAGCTCTCAAAGAGACTTGTCTCGATCCGTTTGCACGCGAGGCGGAAGTTGCCCAGCTCGATGGTATTGAGATGATGCGATACCCGGAGCATGAGCTCGGGCGGAAGACGGAGGAGAGGCGCGGTGGCGGCCATATTGGAGGAGAGCGGAGATGGCAAGGAGGCGCTGGTGGCGGGATTGCGGTTGGCGGGATCAGTGAGGTGATGCCAGTGCGGTGGCGACCGCGCGATCTTTATCGCATCGCGGTAATGCCAACGTTACCCTAGTTGCTTGACCTTCAGTGTGCCGGGTCCATGGCGGGACTGAGGCAGCATCAAGCCATCAAGCGCGCGACCCTTGGACGACTGCCTCAGACGCTGCCTGTGCTACCTCGCCAGAGCCACACGGGGCCGCGGCTGCCTGCGAGCACAGACGCGGCTGCCTCACCGGTCTGCGCGCGACTCGTCGCCCGTCGCGAACATCAAAATCCGACGACGGTCCATTGAACGGAGTGTCAACCCATCTTCACCTCCTCCTCCTTCCCACACCCCTCCAGACACGCGCGCCGCCGCGTGAGACACCACGCACATCATGCCCGTCACCACCCGCCACAAGCGCCCCGCGACCCCGACCGAAGCCGACGCGGAGCCCTCTCCGCCCCGCAAGACCAGGAGCAGGGCCAAAGTCAATGCGCAGCCGGACGCCGATCAGCAAAACGACGCCTCCAAGGAGAGGAAGCCTGCGCCTGGCAAAGGGAGGAGCAGGACATCAGCCAACGCATCTGCTGAAGACGATGTCGATGAACATGATTCCACACCGGCTTCTGCCGTGAAGCAAGCTGCGCCCAAGAAGAGCAAAAGCAAGGTCAAAGTCGAACAGCCAGATGAACACTCGAGCGGAGATTCCCTGCCTGCAGCGAAGAAAGTCGCACCCAAAAAGACCAAAGCCAAAGTGAAAGCCGAGCCAGTGGGCGACGATGATGCTGCAATTGCCGAGCCCGAGGCTGAGGAAGCTGAAAGCAAGACCGAGATCAATCAGGCTCAGGTCGCGAAAGCAGGGACCAGCCAAATACCCCTGGATGAGGGTTGCCACCTCCATGGCTACCACGTCTATGTGGATCCGAACGACGGGCTAATCTTCGATGCTTCGTTGAACCAAACCAACGCGAGCGGTAACAACAACAAGTTTTACCGTCTCCAAGTGAGTATTATCCCAACCTCCAGTCTCCCTTCGTCACTGACAATTCTTTGCAAAGCTTCTCGACAATGGCTCTGACTACAAGACCTGGACTCGTTGGGGTCGTGTTGGCGAATCTGGGCAACATGCAATACTCGGCTCGGGAGGGTTTAATGACGCACTGAAAAACTTCGAGAAGAAGTTCAAAGACAAGTCGGGTTTGAAGTGGGCTGAGCGCGGAGAGAAACCCAAGCCTGGCAAGTACGTCTTCGTTGAGCGCAGCTACGATCCGGACAGTGACGACGAGGAGGAAGGTACTACCAAAGCAGGGGCTTCACGCCAGGGCGGCGACGAATACAAGCCGCCTGAGTGCACCCTCGCTCCTCCCGTAAGATCTCTGATGGAACTCATTTTCAATCAGCAATACTTCGAAGCGACAATGGCATCGCTGAACTACGACGCAAAAAAGCTGCCGCTTGGGAAGCTCAGCAAGGCCACCATCACTCGCGGATATCAGGCACTTAAGGACCTGTCTGACCTCCTCGAAGATTCAACCCTGGCTGCCAGCTACAACCTCCCCTTTGGTGCAGCAACGGAGCATCTGTCCAACCTCTACTACTCTACCATCCCGCATGACTTCGGTCGCAATCGGCCTCCGATCATCCAGACCAACGAACAGCTGAAACGAGAGATTGAGCTTCTCTCCAGTTTGACCGACCTCAAGGACGCCGACTCAATCATGAAGAAGGGAAAGCAGGTGGAGGATGTGCATCAGCTCGACTCCCGCTTCAAAGGCTTGGGTCTGGAGGAAATGACGCCGCTCGAGCCCAAGAGCGACGAGTTCACGGGCATTAGCGAGTACCTTCTGCAGACTTGTGGTAAAACCCACAATGTCAAGTATGAAGTACTCGATGTCTTCAGAATCAAACGTGAGGGCGAGGACGACAGATTTATGAAGAGCGAAGATGACAAGTCCGATCGCAGGCTGCTATGGTATGCTTGTCGTCCCCACATTGGCCCTAGTATATGAGTCTGCACTGGGGATGACTGCTCCCCGACCAAGCCGGGGTTTAGCGTTTACAAATGCGGCCTAGC
>JAKLND010000125.1:0-70458 GCA_022813125.1 Septoriella neoarundinis | reverse complement strand
TGCGGGGTCGCGCCCCCCGCGGCGCGGGGGATGGGGGGGTCCCCCCGGGCGGCCCCGGCGGGGGGGCGCCGGGGGGGGGGGCGGGCGGGGGGGCGGGGGTTGAAGGAGGGGTTGGTGGTGCCGGATTGTGGGGGGAGGACGGTTGAGAGGGCGTTTTGAGGGGGTGGAGGGGTGGATTTGGGGGGTGTTTTGGTTTTTTTTTCCTTTTTTTTTTCGGTTTGGGGTTGGTTTAGGGGAGAGGTGGTCGGAGGGGTTCGGCGTTTGGTGTTGTTCGCGTTTCGACTGCAGTGGGGTTTGTCAGGGCTTGCTTGACGGGCGAGTACAGTTGCCGCTGTCGTCGGCGTTTCTGGAGACGTCAAAAGGATGGACGAAGGTGACGCTATTGTTGTGTATATAGGAATGAATATTACTATCAACAGTGTAAATGGAACCAGCTGTCTCGCATGCCTCAGGGCAGCCATCAATTGCAGCCTCGATCGACGAGATAAGCCCGAACAAACGAATGAACAACTCAACAGTCGCGACTCGGACCGAGCAGTCCCACCTACCTTCCACAGCCCTTGAATCTCACACTCGTCCGCAACAGCCGTCGCAGCAACACGAAGCGCCCCGGCGCATGAAGACACAAGCTGGCGCCGAGAGCCCCGCCCCGCACCGCCCCATCGAACTCCCAAGGTCCGTGGCTCTCCCACCTCAAGGCTGCATATGCAAGGTCCGATCGTCCGCGTCGGTGCAGGAACTGAACTGCGCGGCGCTAGAGAGCTCATCACCGCCAAGCAGGACCGGTTTGCTGCAATGGTGCCCGCGTGAACGACGTTTTGGGACGCTATCCGGCGCGATGGGGGTGGGTTTGCGAGGACTGGGCGCAGCGGGGCGAGCTCTGGCAACTACAGAGGACAAGTGTCGGACGGACTGGCGGAGGGTGAGGTGGAGGTGGAGGAGAGATATGTACGGCGCTGTATTTAGAAGCGTTTGGGCGAGATTTGGGCAGCCCAGCAGGAGTCCGGGCGACAGAGTTCGCGGCGGTCGCTCCGGAGACGTCTACCTCTAGCCATTGATCGTCGAGCGAAGCGGCCCTTCAGCACACACGCGTGCATGGGGCGGCGGTGATGTTCGCTCAGGCATCAAGAACAGTCGTCGCGTTCGTGCAGGTGTACGCCGCGGATAGTGCAGCTCCAAGGCCCTTCCCTGCCGGGTCTTCCAGAAGGCTTCGCGCGGCGCTTCTGCGCTTGGGCAGACGGCTGACCGGGATGGCGGACGAGCGCCGGTTCAGCCCTGCCATGCGGGCCAAGTGAGCATGGCGGCGGCCCGCGCGTGGAAACAGTGGAAGCGTCGGGTTCGGCGGACGGGCTGTTTCGCTGTGGGGACGAAGCGCAGGATGCGGACGGACTGCGAGGGCCATTGGGTGTACCTGTAAGCAGACACGCGCTGCGCACGCTGCCAACGGCTGAGTTTTGCGATATCGTGGCGTATAGGTTCAACGGCACTTCTGGCGTGCGTGCTAGCCGAACCTCTCTGTGCAATGTCGGGCAGCCAGAGTGGCCGGGGTGACCTGGCAAACGGCACACGAGGTGCTCGCTTGCCTCGATAGCCAGCGAGGGCGATGATGTCGAGGCTGAGGCTGGCGCTGGCGCTGGCGTTGCCCTGGCCGCGGCAAGACACAGGCGCCGGGGAGCAGTGCAACGGGCGGGCAGGCGAAGGATGGCAGAGTGGGTGACTGGCGATGGCGACTACTGGCTCCCGGCTGGCACGCGAGCGGCCCGGTGATTGAGGTTGTGATTGATGGGCGTGGCAGGGGTGGGAGTGGGAGCGGGCGCGGGCGGTCTCAGCCAGGGCCAGCCTTGGCCGGCCAGGACACGACGACGTCACCGCAGGCTGCCTCAGGTGCGTCATGCGACAGGGGCAGCAGCGCAGGGCGGGCGGCATGGCGGGCGAGCGAGTGCAGCGCTGCTCTGAGGGCGCCCGGCGTTGGCGGGCAGACTGTCGTAGGCAGGTAGTAGGTACATATCCACCTATGCCTCCAGGGCTGCCTTCACGCATATAGCCAGGTAGCAACGCCCGCCGCCACGCAGAGCCGTAGCAGCGAACTGCAGTTCTGACGCCTTCGTTGCCTCCGCTCCCCGGCGCTGCTCGCAGCAAACAAATCGCCCCGTCTGCTGCAGCCTTCCATTTGCACGCCCTTGGCCGCCGCCCGCCAGCGCGCCAATATCGCCCCGGCATATACCTGCCCAACCTCGACCACGCAAACCCTATCGCGACGTCTGGAAGCGCAGAGCCCTGCCGCCTGCACGTGAGCCGCGCCGACGTCTGGCTCTGAGTCCCGGTCTGAGCCTGCAGGCCCGCGAGCAGCGCTCGCGCCTCTTATTACATATACCTTTCCTGCCCACCACCGCCAACGCCAGCGCCGCCGTCTTCGCCCTCGTCCTCGCCCTCGCCCTCGCCCACGCGCCGCCCGCCGCACCCACCGCGTGCCCGCCACTCCCCACCGGCACCCCGGCGACCACGCACCCGACCGCTCGGCCTCTGCAGCCCGCCCGGCGCCCCTCCGTCGCGACACACTCGGCCCTCTCACTACTGCAGCCATATCGCACCGCCGCCGCCCCAGCTCGCACCGCGCCCGGCGAGTCGCACTCGACCGGCAAGCAGCTCTCGTCGCAAGCGCGCTTGCCGACTGGGACCACCCCGGCTGCCCAACGCAGAGGTGAACGCGCGCCCCACGCATTACACATCGCCAACACGCCCACAAACCCCCAAACCCCCAAACCCAGCCTGCCAGCCCGCACGACCGTCTGCGCACCAGCCCGCCGCCTGCGGGCCTCGCTCCATCCTTGCGCGCTGCTGGTTTCGGCTCTTTTTTTCTAGACGCTCCACTCGCGCGCCCGCTCCCCGCTGGTAGGTGCTGAATTGCTGCTCCTGCCCAATGTACCATGTCCATGCCCATGCCCATGCCGCGGCGTGATGCTGACCTCTCTCGCTTCTGTTCTGCTGTTGTTGCAGCGAAAGTGAACTTCACCAACACACAGCAATGGGCGAGCGAAGCAGCAGCGTCGCGGCCTTCCCTCCCTTCCGCTCCGGCTCGGGGTCCTGGGGCTACCACACGAACGACAATAATGTGCTGACGTATCCACACGAACAGAGGCGATCCCGGCAGATACCTCTAGCCTACCACACAAAGGGCAACATGTCTTACAACCGCACAATCTCGCCCGCCGGCCGGCGCATGACCAATCCAGCACGAGCTTCTGACAGCAACTTCGACCCCTACTACGGGCAGAGACACACCACATACGCCTCGCCCCGCGCGAGCACCGATCGAGTCATCCCCATATCCTCACAGACATACCTCAACCCTCCCTCTACCACCAGCGCGAGCTCCAGCAGCACTCGCCTGGCACCAGGATACGATGCCTACACCGGACGCCCCAGACGCAGCTCCATGCTCGAGAACTCTCGCAGCACTGTCACGAACAACTCTGGACCTCCCCGCAACCGACCCACTGTCGTCCAGGCCGATGTTGCCCGCCCCTCTAGTCCACAGCGGCGAGACAGACCCGACTACTACATCCAGCCCGCCTCTTCGAAGGAGCCCAAGCCCGCCCGGCAGTTCGAGCACAAGAAGGTGTACAGCGTCGATGATACCGGTGCCAAACTCGTGGCTGATGTCGACATGGGAGCAGGTGGAGAGAGACACCACAAGCGGAGAGAGAGCGGAGACAGGTCGGGCTACAGAGGCCCTGGCTACGACAGGGGCCGCAAGCCGTACCACGCGAATGGCAGACGAGAGAAGACCGTCGAGGACGAGGACGCCTTCTCCTACACAGACCCGGCCAGCATGTACAAGGACACCGAGCCACGATGGCGTGAGACGAGACCGCGGCGTGGTAGTGTTGACCGTGGTGGAGCCAGCCGAGAGCGTCCTGTGAGCATGATCGAGCCGTACGGAGCAGACCCAAGGCGGTCTGCGCGAGACATTGGACCACCGCCAAGTCAGCGAGGTTGGGACAAGATCAACGACCTGGGACGCAGCCGAAGCACGAGAGAGCCGGTGTCACACTCTCCATCTCGTGCCCGCGACGAATCACGCGGGAGGTACACCGACAGCCGAGATCCCTACTACATCGCACCGCGCCGCAGCTCTGTCGACAGAAGCAGATCACAAGCCGTTCACCAGGACCGCCCGACTGAACGCTACGACTACGAATACGATGACCGGCGTGAAGCAAGGCACCACGAACGCAGGCTTAGCGCCACCAGGCACAAGGATCGCAGTGTCTCGCGGCGAGGCTTTGGCATTCGTAGCGAAAGCAAGGACCGCTACAACAATCGTGGCAGCAACGAAAGTTTCGAGACGCGGAAGAGAGACGCGGCGCGTGACTCTGGGTTCGCGGATGGTAGCCGCAGGGACGAGTCGCAATACGGAGAGCGGCAATACGTCCAAGAGCCGAAGCGGAAGGACTACAGCCGCGGCTACGACGACTACGACCGCGACAGTGATCGGGACCGAAAAAAGGAACGCGATCTGGACAGGGATGACCACCGCGAAAGGCACCACCACCGCCGCAACAGTAGCCGTGACGACAGGAAAGACAGCGACGGCCTCTCCGGTGCCGCCAAAATCGCTGCCGGCGGCCTTGCGAGTGCCGCCACCTTGTTTGGACTCAACAGGGAGAAAAACAAGAAAGAGGAACGCGAGCGGGAGGAGCAAGAGCGGGTTCGTGAGCACGAGCGTGAGCGCGAGATTGACAGGAAACGCGAGCAAGATCGCCGTCACGACGATCGGAGGGAGCGCGACAACGTCGAGCCCGAGAGACGCCGGCGTGGTGGCGGCTCGCATGAAGACGACTCATCCATCGACCGCCAACGGGACGCCTACAACGACCAAGACCGTGGCCTTGGATTCGCTTTCGAAGGCCCTGGTGAAGCACACGCAAGCCGCGAGCCGCCCCGTGACAACGCTGCGGCTGGCAAGCATCACGACGTGGCCCCACCTCAGCCGCCTCGTCCTCAGCCTCGACCGCACGACCGCGATCCGGGCTCAGACCGTGAGTTCGACCGCCCCTACGACGCGCCCGCTCCTCAGGTGCAAGCCCCACAAGTCACCAACGATGCCGACGAGGACTACCGCCGACGCTTCGAACAAGCCCAGCGCGAACTCGGCGTCCAACCACAAGACCACAACTCCGACTCCGACCCCGACCGCGAACGCCGCCGCCGCGAGCGCGAAGCCCGACAGGCCGAGCGGCAAGGCCGCAAAGCAAACGGCGGCACCACCGAGCCCTTCCCAGCATACGACCAGCCCGCGCCCCCGCCCTCCGCGGGTCTCCGCCGCAGCTTCGAAGACGACGCCAGCCAAGCCCCCAGCCAGAGCACGTGGTCGACGGCGCCGACGAACAACGGCGCGCCCGAGCCCTCGCTGCGCCGCCGCGCCAGCGTCCTCGACCAGACCATGGACCCGGGTCTCATGGCGCAGGTCATCGACAACAGCGCCAGTGAGAAGCGCGAGAACCGCGTGCGCATCGTCGACCCGCCCACCGACGAGGAGGACAAGAAGCCGAAAGGCATCCTGAAGAAGCCCACGGACAAGTTTCCCGAGGACCCGAACGCCGTGCGCGAGGGCGTCGCGCCGTTGAAGGACGTACGCCGCCACCCTCCTTTCCATCGAATTCCAGTCTACGCAGACACTGACGTGATCCCGACAGGCCAACAAGAAAGGCATCCCGCCCGGCGCGCGCTGGACCAAAATCGACCGCCGCCTCGTCAACCCGGAGGCCCTCGAGCGCGCCAACGAGCGCTTCGAGGAGCGCCAGGACTTCGTCATCGTCCTGCGCGTCCTGACCAAAGAGGAGATCCAGAAGCTCGCCGACCGCACGCGCGACATCAGAGGTACCGTCACCCCCTGCCCTCCCCTCTCAATTGCACCGGGTAGAGCGTTCTGACTAACGGGCACCAACGCAGAGGCCGCCCGCGCCAGCGAGGAAAAGCACGAGCGCCGCGCCTCGCGCCGGCGCGCCCGGAAAGACCGCGACGAGTACGAGGACGAGAATTCCGAGGACGAGTACGCGCCGCGCAAGCCCAAGATGCTCGAGGCGCCGGCCGACGCGGCGGGCGGGGCTGCAGAGGCGGATTTCATTCATCGCGAGAGGGAGAGGAGGGAGAGGGAGCGCGAGAGGGAGAGGGAGGCGGCGTATGCGGCGGCGGCGCCGCCTTCGTCGGTGGGTGGGGCGCAGGGGAGGGAGAGGGGCTCGGAGTACTGAGGGAGGAGGTGAGGGTTACGGTGGGGAGCTGAGTGATGGTGTGTGTGTGTCCCTTGGGGGAGTCAAGGTGGTTTGTTGCATTTAGCGATTCGGGCTTGTCTGCTTGTTTTTTTCTCTCTCTTTCGCTGGGGGAACGGGACAGGAGGCCCGCCCGCCCGCCTGCTTGCCAGGCATATGGCGTCGTTACTTGTTGCATCCAAGCAAAGCCCGCTGCCGTTCATAGACCATACCCTGCTGTTCTCTTCCGATGAGTTTCTCAGAGAAAGTGTACGCGAGATCGAAACGCTTTTTTTTTCTCGCGATTCACTACCTAGTACCCTACCCTCCCTCTACAAGGGGTCGATTCCTCTCAATGCCCATTCTACATGTGAATATCGCGAGAACGACGATCGAAAGTCTTCAGGCATTGATGGATCGGTGGTAGCGCGATCCTGGACTGGAAGATTTTCGAGCCAGGCCGAGCTCGCCGAGATGACCGAGCTGAGAGCGCCCGCAGCTACAGTAGCGCTGGCGACGGCCGGGCCAATGAGGGTGGATTTATCTGGGGACGTTCTCGTAGATTACTGGGACCGCATGTTGTTGCGTATCTTATTGGCTTTGCACAAAGTGTTACGGCTCCTTTGAATAGGGTAGGTCAGAACGTAGAAGCCACTCCTGGTGATCTGAGAGGATTTCTTTTCGAAGATGGCGGTCGTCTACAGGGACGTCGAGCCCGTCGAGACTGGCGAGCTCATCGATTTGACCGAGCTGAGAGAGCTGGCGCGAGGTTGTCGATATCAGGGGTCCGTAGCTGGCTCCGACGACGGCTGGATCAACCATACATCGTTACTATACCGTTGGCTCAAAGGGAGGAGTCCTCGAGTTCTTACGAAGCAATCGAATGCACCATCAACTACCCAGGAAGATTCACCTCTACTAAGAATTAAATGGCTTTGGAATCAGTCATGCCGATGAATTCTCAGTCCTCCGGACTTTGAATCCCCAGCAACATTTGCTCTCTCCGGCGTTGAGCGCCCCAAGCCGATCGAGCCGATCAAACCACCACGAACTTCGACGTCGAGCTGATTCGAAGGGGCCCGTTCCCTAACGGACTCCAAGGGTCGGTCAAATTAGTGATCGCCGCCCTGGGTCTTGGCATGGATTGAGACCATCTTTTATATGGCAATCTCATATAAAAGATGGCAACCATATATTTACAGAGCCCTGAGGCTATTTATATTAATAGTATAGGTGATAATTTATAAGATTGAGGTATAGTTAATTATTATAATATATTCAGATCCTTCTTCCTACTATATTCTTTAATCCTCTATAGTATACTCTCAATTAGGTTATTTATCTCCTTCTAATTAATCTAATCCTAAATCTGAGTGATTATCTTCTTTATATAATAAAGTGAAGTCACTCACTTATGCCTGAGGTGCTACTTAAGGCGTTATTTTAAGATCCTCTATATATTCTCAATTATATTAAGGTTTAATAACCTTAGTAAATTAGTAATTTAGGGGATACCAATTTTGGCTTTATATTTAGCTATAATATTAGTAGTTATTATTATACTATAGCTACTATTATTATCCTTAAGGAGGATAAACTTCTAATGCCTCCCTTTAGTCTCTTACTATGCCTTCTTAATATAAGGCCTAAAGATCTTAGTGAGGTACTGAATCTATATTATATTACCTATAGTCTTTAAAGAGGGTCGTCCTAGTTTATAGTAGCCGTATTTATAGGTATCTTTATTCTTATAGTGATACTTATATTATAAAGGTAATCCGTTACTAAGAAGGGTAGCCTCCTCCTTAATTATTTCCTTTATAGCCTATAGGCCTGGTTTATCCTTAGATAAGACCTTATAGATCTGAAAAGGATCCTTAGAGGTGTTATTACTATTAAAGAATATTAGGGGCCCTTTATAATTATAACTGACTATGCCTTAGGTATATAATTAGCTTCCCTTCTACCTCTTTCTAAATTATATATAATTTGGATAGTACCTCTCCTCCTTAGTTCGAATAACTTAGGCTACTATATAAGATTTATAAGCGAAGTATACTTTATCTATAAACCGTATAGTACGCTACTATTTAATAGGGCGATCTCTATATTCTCTATAGAATTTCCTCCGATCTACGATATTATCCTTAAAGAGAAAGGTAACCTAATAGGCTTTATATTTAGTATATCCCTCTCTTACTAGTATAGCCCTTATAGTTTGAGCTATATAACCTCCTTTAAAGCGGTCTACTAGTTCTTACTAAGTGGTTTATCGGTTTTTAAAGGATTTAGTAATAAATCTGATAATCGTACGGAGAGATCTCTTTAAGAGGCTTTTAGGAGCTTTAGGTCGATTTATACCTATATAACGGTCTCTATACTTCTACTAGAACCTCTACGTTTGTATAGGGACGTTAGTTTATAATTATATAGCTTTACGCGATAATCCGGTGCTAAAGAGAGTCTTAATACGAATACGCGTTAGAGTGTCCTATTCTATCCTCCTCTTTAACGCGTGATTTCTTAGCGTAGAGTGAATATTTTGGCGATCCGTTAGCGGCATAAGAAAGCGCATATTCTGAGGATTCATTTAAGCCGATTATAGTGTGATTTGGTGAATTAGTTATAGAGTTGTAAATTTATAAAGAGTTGGAGAGAATGTGGTCACCAAATTTTGGTGAGGAGACCCCGGCAACGACTAATTTGACCGACCCTTGCTCCGATCGAAACGTGCCGGATTTTGAGCCCGTAGCTAGCTCCGGGTCTAGCCGAGCCAATCATCAGCCGCCGGCACTATGTTTATGTGACCGGCTCTCGGCTTTCTAATACATACATCTATCGACTAGCATCATCCACAAATCCTTCCCTTCTCCAACGAAATGTGCCTTTCAGATCGATCGCGTCGATGAGCTCCGTGTGACTGAGACTCGCTGTCAAGTCGGCGGTGGCAAAAATTGTTCTGAAATCTCGAGCCATTCGAGCCCGTCGAGTGATGTCGAGCTCGTCGAGGGTGCTAAGATGATCGAGCCACGCAAGCAAGGCGAGAGAACCGAGCGATGTCGAACTAGACGTGTTGCATTTGCGCCCGCAGCTAGCTCCGGCAGTAACCGATCCAATAACGAGCGTCATTGACAAAGAATAACGTGAATGTGCATCGATTATCCACGAAGCCCTTTGTTTTCTGACGAAAGCTGGCTCTAGGATCGATTGCATCGACGATACATTGTGATCTTGAGGCTCGTCGTTTGAGTTACAGTGACGGCGAGCTCGTTGGATCACCGAAACAGTCAAGACAGGTGGTTGACATCGAGCCACACGAGCTGTCCGAGCTGGACGAGGTGGCCGAGTTAGCTGTTCGAACTTTTGAGCCCAGAGCTAGCGCCGGCAGTAGCCGGGCCAATTGATCTCTAGGATTGAAACGCCGATGTTGACTGAGGTATGTGAGCAAACGTAAATGCTAAGGTCAAGATGGCAAAGCTCGTTTTAACTCTCAGTTAGTTATCTTTCTATCATCATTATCGTATTCGAGGCTCGGACGCATGCATTCTTCGACTGGTAGGAAACTAAGCAAATGAAACAAGCGCAGCGCAGCGCAGCAGTGGGCCGTCAAAGCTCGATCGTCCACTTTTCTAGCACCACCAAAACGAGTGACAAACGGCAAAGCCAAAGCGAAAGCAGAACAGGAATCAAAGACGAGCAAGAACCCTCTCATCACCCACCTCCAGACACACATCAGACCTCCCGACTCCACCTCCTCAGCTTCCCCAACCTCTGCACAACTGGGCTCCCCGCGCCCAAACTCCTCCACGCCTTGCGCCTCTGCAGCCCACCCGCACCTCCACCCAGGCCCGCAACCCCACCCTCTCCCTCCCTCCGTCCCCCACTGTGCACGAAAACATGACCGTCGTCCTGCTCCAGCGTCCACGCAACGCGATAGTCCCGCCCCTGCGGGCCCGTGCCACAGCAGCCCGCGAAAGCCTCGCTCGGCGGCGAATTGACCGCGAGCGAGAAGAGGTTCGGGGGCTCTGAGAAATCCGTGTACCAGGTCTTGTGCAGCGCGAAATACAGCAGCGCGACGACGTTCAGTGCAAAGACGCCCAGCAGCACGACGTGGAAAGCCTTCTGGTAGGGCTCGGAACCGCCGGAAGCGTACTGCTGCGCGCGCAGGGTGGCGTTGAAGGGCTCGTAGACGCCGGCGGGGTCCTCGAGGATGGAATGCGCGGTGACGCCCGTGGTGTAGTCCCAGTAGGGGACGAAGGGGGCGTCGAGGGTGGATTGGAGGAGGGTGCAGCCGGCGAGGACGGCGAGGGCTTCGGCGAGGGAGGGCTTGGCGGGGTCGAGGGAGGGTTCGCGGAGGAGGAGTTGAGTGAGGAGGCGGGCGTTGGAGGATTTGCCGCCGAAAGAGCCATCGTTGAGGGCGAGGGCGAGGGCCCATTGGCCGGCGACGCTGGGCCAGTCGCGAGAGCGGGTCTCGTTGTGCGTGAGGGAGTCGGGAACGCTGGCGATGTATTGCATTTCGTGCCAGTTGTCTTCGTCGCCGCAGACGGCTTCTAGTGTCGCGCCTTGTGCGCTGGCTTGGTAGGTGGTGTAGCAGTAGGGCGTCTGGCTGACCTGCATTTGGCAGAGGTAGTTGTTCAGGTCTGGGTTCTTGTCGGACTTGTCGTACGGCCCTTTACCAAGGACATATATCGATGTACGTCCGTACGTGCTGCTCTGGTTGGTGACCGTATTGTACTCGTCCGGCAAATCGGGGAACACAGGCGGCCATGACGCAGGGCCATATTTCTCGCCCCATTCAAACACATCGTCCAGTTCAGTGCCGCCGAGAAATGGGTATGAGTGATTATCCGTGTACCGAAGCTGATCTGGCCACGAAGTTCCATTGACAGTCTCATTGATCTCATCCCAGCGTGAAAATACCAGAGGATCCAACATTTTCTCAGACACGGTTGCGCAGCGAACATGTATCACGGGAGATGGAACGGAAGCGTTGACACGGTAGACACCCATTCCGTCCAGATCTTCAGGCTGCATGATGTTGTTGATTTCGTCCTTTGCCGCGGAGGCCACTCCAGTGTGTGGAAATGCGAGGCTTACGTTGTTGACAATCACCGTTTCAGTCTCGTTGTATACCTGCTCAAAGGCTGCTCTTGGGTCCAGTCTATTGCCAACCCACGGTGCAGTGACCGTTGTATCGTTGTTCAAGACGGCCGTGCCATTAGGTCTTTCTCCGAACTCTAACGAGTTACTGCTGGCCTTGGACCATAGCTCAAGGTAAGAGTAGTAGTTGTGGTAGCCCATCGCAGCATGTTCAATGGAAAGGCAGGTCTCTTCGCGAGCATCGCCGTCCATCGGTCTTGGCAGAGGGCTTGGACATTTCTCGCCGATGTGAAATTTGTTCGCGAACGATGCCCGAACATTGCCTTGCATGGGTCTCACTTTCCAGTCTCCAAACTTTAAGCGAGGCTGCACCAATGCAGTAGCAGCAGATGTATACAGCATGGCAAGTACTGCAGCGATGATAGAGACGATGCCCAACGTGGTCAGTCCAGCATAGCGCACACTTTCCCATCGAGAGATCATGGTACCAGGCTGGGTGATCCAGTTTCTCATGCTCAGCTGAGCAAGTGTAACGCCCGAACGACGGTGCATACTCGATGCTTTCCTTGACAGTTCCTGGCCGAGGAGAGCGATGATGATTGTAACGAACGACAATTCGACAGTTTTTGCGAGGATTGTGGTGAGAAAGGCCGCCGAGGATGCATTTATCCTCCCATTGGTGCGTATGGCCGGGTAGCTTGGCCCTACCACAGCTATGAAGAAAAACAAGCCGGATACAGCCGTCGAGTATACGGACAGGCAGATTGTGAGTATCGAAAGCCACGTTTTGCGAGGACCCTTGATGCTTCGCATGCTCGGACATTTGTGCTGAGAGACAAAATCGCCATAGGCGGAATTCAGCGAAGCGCTGTGGTGTTTCGATAAAAGGCTGGCCTGTGACTCGACGCGGGGAGCATGTGTCGATGGAGACGCGATCGAGGGCGATTGTTTTGAAAAGTACTTCGTGTGCGGGCTGAACGTGCTGGCAGGAGAGAATCCGTACTGGGTGGACCCCGAAAGACCGTCGAGTGAACTTGGGGACACGAACGGTTGCGACGGGTTCGGCGTCCAGTCTTCCGCTGCGTCTTCGATGGAGGATACCGTTCGTAATGGCGTATGACCCAAGCTAGCATCTTGAGACTCGCGGTTCGCAGATGTGATGTCAATACCTAAGCCAGATGTTATGTCCGCCAGAGGCGGGGACTGCGCGCGGTTCGCATTTTCCCGATGTGGATCCTCGCCCATTGCGCAAAAGGTCTCTTTTGTCTGCTGAAGCGAGGTGAGCCTTGTCAAGCGTGGTCTGCTAGTCAGATCGAGGGAACGGCGCGATGGTAGGACTCCAGCCTTGCGAAGTGGTTGAGCACAACGTCAGGCTGGAGAGGATGTACTTAGGTCGCAGATTGGGCCTCGCAGCTGCCAAACACAAACCGCGGCTTGCGGGAGCGCAAAGGGCGGGTAGCTGCAGGAAGTGGGAGGATGACGAATGTGTGCTCAGCCGGCTGGCAGGTTTCACTCGACCTCCAACCCGCTGGGGCCGACGAGCATGGGGAGGGCGGGAGAGAAGCGAGAGGGTTGCCAGATATGGTATGCGCCAATGCAAAGAACTGTAGTTGCAGTACAATGGCGCAAGGCTGCAGGTCTAGAAGCAATGATTCTGGCTGACCTACCTGGGGCGCGTGGGATGGGAAGAGTGGAGCGACGAACGATCACGGGTGTGCCATCTCAGTGTGCACCTCGGCCCAGCTAACAGAAGGCGCGGCGCAGGGTTTTGGCGAGGTGAAGGATGGCATGGGGCTATTTGACTTATCTGCGCTCGCGCGGGAAAGCACGAGGGCTACGCTTGGGCTGTTGGTGTGCCACATTGGCGCAGGACCAATGCGCCGGCGTCACATGATCGTCACGGGGCCGGCACAGGCGTAAGTGAGGTCTCGGAGCCGCGGCATGTGACCGCAGCCGACTGCCGACGATGCTGCGCGCAAGGTTTGATGGAAGTGAGGTTGGCCAGGCGGTCGCGATGAAACAAGCCTCAGGCTCAAACACTCTCGCCGCAAGGCCCACGGCCGCTGGCGGCAGCCGCGAGTGCTGAAACGCAGGGTCCCCGCTAGTGCCTTGGCCCCCCATGTCCGGCTTGCTGGCTTCATCGCCATTGGGAGAAATCACATTAGTCGAGCCGACGTCGAACGACCCCTCGCTCGCTGTTTGCGCGTCGCTCGCTGCTGTTGCGCACTCGCCTTTTCCACATGCCCTTCTACTGACCTACGACCTCACCTACACCTTCAGCTCGAAGCGAGACCAAACCTCAGGAAGTCAACATAAGCGGTCGCATAGAGCGGTGAACACGGCGGGCCACGTTCACTTGACGACTTGAGCCGACGACTAGCTTCGCCAGAACTCCGGCCGAACGAACAAGTCGCGCATTCGCGGGCTCATCCATCCCTATCAGGTCAGGGCACGCTATCCAAACACCCAACACCGACCATGGAACAGGCACAAGCAGGCTCCGGCCTGCATGATGTGCCTGGCTTCCACGCGGGCTCGCAGCTCTCCGAAAAACCCAGCAACGGATCGCTCTCCGACAGCAACCCTCTTCCCCGATACAGCAAGGACAACAGAGGGTCGCGAAATACAAGAGCTGGCAAGGGTGTTGAGGACGTAGCAATCTGCGCAAGCCCCGCGGGCTTCTTGAAGCAGAAGGCGCAACCGGCGGAACAGGAGAGCATCGGCGGCATGCTGCGCAAGGCGATGGTGAATCACCAGCTTGGGATCTCTCTCAACATGATTCTCCTGGTCGCTTTGACGTACGTGCTCTTCCCGAGCCTGAGAGAGCGCGTCGGCGCATTCTTTACGTTGCAGTACCCGACGGGCGCTCCTGGCGAGTTCCTGATCGGTCCGGCGGACATGTATCTTGTGCTTGGTTGCGTGATATTGTTCACGGGCATGCGCGCGGCGTGGATGGACTATGTACTCTTGCCTCTGGCTGGGCTCATGGGAATCAGGCAAAAGAAGACAAAAGTTCGGTACGCAAAGGCCACTTTTCGAATGCCATGGCTCAACCAGTGCTAACTATGCGTCAGATTCGCGGAGCAAGCATACCTCCTACTCTACTACGCTGTCTACTGGACGTGGGGGCTTGTGGTTTTCGTCCAAGACACTCCTCAATCGAGCGCAACCACTCTGAGTGGCCAGCTCAACGATCTCTTGATCTCCCTCTGGCGCGACTACCCCCGCCTGGTGCTTGGAACCTCGCTCAAGCTCTACTACCTCTCTCAGACGGCCTTCTGGGTGCAGCAACTTTTTGTCATTCATATCGAAGAGCGCCGCAAAGACCACTGGCAAATGTTTACACACCACATTGTCACGGTCAGCTTGCTGTTCTTCTCCTACGGCTACAGGCAGATGCGCGCTGGTAATGCAGTGCTCGTGCTTATGGATGCTGTTGATCTCATCTTCCCGGTATGATTCCACCATACTTTCAATTGGTAACACTCAAGCTAACGAGATTCCCCAGGCTGCTAAAATGCTGCGTTACATGGGCCTGCAGACGGCCTGTGATATTGCATTTGGCTTATTCGTTGTCGTCTGGCTCGCCGCCCGACACTTCGGTTACTTGGCGATCTGCTGGAGCATCTACGCGCATGTTTCTCAGGACACAATGCACTACGGAACTTACAGCACACTCGACTCAACCCGCCTAAGCGAAGATGGAGGAGTAGGAGTCATGGACAACTTGCTTCAGCCTTTGCTGAACCCAGGCGCCAAGACCGTCGCCTTCAACTCCGAGATTCGCAGCATCTTCCTCGGACTCCTGGGAGGACTGCAACTTATTACCATCGCGTGGTTCTTCATGATCTGTCGTGTCGTCGCCAAGGTGCTCCAAGGCCATCCCGCCGACGACTCGCGCTCCGACGATGAAGGCTGCGATGAAGAGGACGAAATCGAAGCCGACGACGAAGTCGAAGTCCACGCTCCGAAGCACAACAACGGCGGCGTGCCCTACAAACTCCGCGCCGAACCCCAAGCCACCGCCAGCTCCGAGCGCAAATTCATCGAAGTCCCAGCTACCGCCGAAGACCTGAAGTACGCTTCCTCGCGGCCTTCCAGCTCTTCCAAGCCCAGCAGCAAACGCAAGGGCAAAGGCGGAATCTCATCCGGTCTGAACTTGGGCGAGCACAAGGACATCCTCAACAGGATCGGCTGCCTGAGCGAGGAGCAGCTCGCGCGCGAGAGGGAATTGCGGGAGGAGGGCAGGAGGAAGTAGGGCTTGCTCATCGTTCCTCCTCCCAGTGCGAGCGAGCGTGGCGAAAAGCGAATCGACGCCGTCTTGGGGCGTTAGCGGGCGTTGGTGCTTCGGTGGGCGTCCGAGGGCGCCGTATTCTCATCTTCGGTCGATGTATAGATTGCTTGATTTATTACTCTCGGAGGGCAAACGAATGAAACGATAGACGGAATCGATTTCTTCCATCCCCGCCAAACGGAACGTTCAACTTCCCCAATTTACATTCATCCCTCTTTCACCCTTCCTCACCACCTCAAACCCCGCGCCCACCGCCATCCCCCGATCCCCCTCAAACCCCCACCTACTCCAAGACATCCCCTTCCCCATCATCGCCCCCCACATTTCCTCGCCCTCCTTTGTCCCCAGATTAGACACGAACACGGCTTTCGGCCGCAGCCAGCCGTGCACTTTGCCCAGCAGCGCCGCTTGCTCGGTTCGGGAGAGATGGGAGACCGGAGAGAAGGAGACTGCGCCGTGCAGGCTGTTTGGCTGGATGGGGCGAGGGCGGCGGCGTCGCTGGGGGAGGAAGGTTGTGAGTGGCAGGAAGTGGGAGGGGACCGGGAGCTGGGTGGGTGAGAAAACGTTTAGGAGGACGTGGAAGCCGGGTGGGAGGAGGTTGGCGGCGGTGGGGGCTTTGTGGAGGGAGGAGAAGAGGAGGCTTGTGTAGGTTGTGCGAAGGTAGGCCTACGGGTGGGGAATTGCGAGGAGGTCAAGGTTAGGTACAAGGTGGCAAGGGCGATGTAAGTTTCGAGCACGGCCTGGTTTGCTTCTGTTGAGGATCCGGAGGTCATTCTTTGGGCAGTTCTGTGATAGGAGAGGGCCGGGTGCTATTATAAGGGTGATTTTAAGTTGGATGAGCCGACGTAAGGCGACAAGCATGTTTCCGTAGGGAGTTATCCAACAGAGGTGGCGGTTGTGCATCTAGCCTAGGCATCTTGCTGGTGAAGAAAATATCGGGATCTCGTCTCTATCCTAGGGTCCATATCGCTGCCTGGTCTGCCGTCATTCATGCAAGTCATAGGGCAGGCAATGGCCGACATGGTCGTGCGGCCCGCGTTTTGAGAATCCTTACCCTTGGTCTGACGGCTTGTATCCGGATCACGAATAGGAGATACCAAATCATGCATCAGTCTTGCTCGCTTGATTGAGAAAGCTCGCCAAGCTTATGGAGTGTGATGAAGCGCACATCTGCAGACGTGGGATTGGATGAACACGGTGAAGGATTCAGCCGGCGGCTTGACGCCACTTGCAGCGCCCTGATCGTCCTGCAATCTGTGAGCACATGTCGATCCTGATTGAGTGCTTCATCCCTTGTTTTGGCAGCCAATGTGTACACCTCTTCATGATCGCAATGCTTTGTTGCAACAATGCCTGTAGACTGGCGGGCAACACCTGCCGACAAGGAGCATGTCCCTTACGATTACGATGGAGACCCTAGTTGGCGTGCAAAACCTCTGACACCGGCGCGCGTATTAGTCTACGATATCGGTCTGCAGTCTCTGCGAGCCAACCGAGGACCTATGCTTGAGGTAAGCGAGAGGTCGCCATCGTCACTTGTACCGGACGACGCCGCGACAACAACCGCTGCTGGAGTTGGGAGGGCCACTGATGCGGCCGTAAACCCCATAGAAGAGCGCAGATTCAGACGGCTGGAAGACGAGTTTGGTTGGATTCGACATTTTCGCCTGGATGAGGCAAAGGGCAAACCCCACGGCTCCCAAAACGAAACACATTGTCGCTGGATTCATTGCTCTTCTAAGTATCCCGACTATTTGTATGGCTTTCTTTACGCTCTGATCAAGGACACTCATACGGTTTCCGAATGCTTGGAGCTACTGCATGTCAATGTGCAACAAAACCAGCGCTTCTCGAAACATGGCAAATACTTTGTGCCTTTCGCGGCACCCCTCGTGTCCCGAGTTCAGCATAGTGATGAGCCTGCGTACCCGATGCTAGTCTGTACTTCCTGGCTAGACTGGTCAATCAATGGCAAGATACCGCCTTTGCGCTTCCAGGTGGACCGCAAGGAAGGCTATCACTCTTCCAAATCAGCATGTCATCCATTACGCTCAATTCTCGCTCATTACTTCCGACTAGAGGATACTAGGGAAAGAGAGCGGTCGCAAGTATTCACAAAACATAAGCCTTGGACTACCAATCGAGAAATCGACTTGAAGATCCGACAGTGGTACGGCCACTATCCGTCGGCGCTCAATGTGGACGAAGTATGGATACTGGCAATCGATGCCAAGCACGTTGTCACATTCTCGTCAAATCAAACATGGAAATCCCGGTGGCCTCCTCAGCAGCTGCCGTCTCGCATAAGCGACGTCGCCTTTCGAGATGTCAGAAACGTTTTCTACCGAGCACAAAAACATGGCAGCAAGGATTATTCCGCTATGACGCACATTGTGACATGTCTGGCTGGAGCTGTGGGCATGATGCACCGGAGCTTCTGGCAGGATCTGTCTTTGTGCTTGACAGATAGATATGCTGGGCACCTTGGACACTTGCAATACCGGCTGCATCGCTCGGCTAGCACGAAGCTTGTCATGGATCTCTTGGCTTGTCAAGAGGAGCTCAATATCGTCGTACAAATCACAAAGCAGCAACTTGACTTAGTTGCTCAGCTGCAGGAATTCATGGGTGACAGCCACTCTCGAAACGGTCGCAACCCTTCTTCCAAATCATTCAACACGAACGATACGGACGGAAAACCTTCAGCCAACCCCAAGAATAACATGCCAATAGACCCTACATCTACATATCGCCACCTCACAGCATCCAGCTTTAACGACCCCATCGCAAAGTTGCAAGACAACCTACAGCGCGAGCTGACCGATCTCGAAGACCTACGCGACAACGCGAACACACTCGTCTCGCGCACCATCCAACTCGTCAACATCCGCCTCGAAGATCACGGCAAAGCCATACTTGTCTTCACAGTCGTCACAATCGTCTTTCTGCCCCTCAACTTCGTCACGTCTTTCTTCGGCATGAACACTAGAGACATCCGCGACATGAATGCGACGCAGTCGCTGTTTTGGCTGGTTGCAGTCTGCGTGACGATCGGCGTGTTGGGCATTTCGATCTTTTTCGCTTTCCAAGGCGGCAATATACTTGAGCATGTGAATTTGTGGCTTGATGCGCGAAGGGAGAGATCTGCGGAGTCATCTAATGTTGTTATCCAGAGACATTCTACTTTTAGTCTGGGTTCTGGAACGACTGACACAGAGAAGACGCGGGAGCCTAAGAGCTAGGAACACTGTAGTGTAAAATGGCGATTTGCAGGGGACCAAAGACACACCGACTCGTCAAGCGCCTGCCAACGACCTTAGGGAGTACTCAATATTCGTTCACCACCACCCAAAGGAGAGACTCATTTCTTAATAAAAATGCTGCTCAGCAGACGCGCCGTGCATGCTGATCGCCGAACTGCACATATGAGCGGAGTACGGCTGGCTGCATCATGATGATTGTCAACGGGGTTTGACAATGCATGAACATGCGAATATCCGACTGGAAACAAAGGTCGAGGCGCATGTGAGATAGCCATCTGCCTGCATGAAACCTTTTGTTTCATGCGTCGTAAATGGCATGGCCTGGTCGTTTGCTTCACTTGAAGCCGCTTTTGAGACTGGCATCGTTGTTTGGTTTCGCTTGGTCTCAGACAACCATCCTATCAACATGCCACAAGCAGAGGATGTTTGTCTCAAGATTGTCAACGTCAGAGGATCAGTATTTATTGCCCACAGCAGAAGTTCGTCCACCATCCCAGCCACAACAACCATCTAATCTCCGGCTATCACGCTTTATACCATACACCCATATCGACGACATGGCTACGGGCGACATGAGCTCGCCATCACCCCAGCCGGGAGAGATTTCGATCAAAACGCTGCCATCTCAACCACCTCAGCTACGCTACTTCATCTCTCGAAGCAATGGGACTTTCGTGCCACTCATTCCGGCCGACGAACTGCCTTTCAATATCCGCCTGGAAGGCGTACAGCGTGTAATAAACATCGAGGGCGCGAGTGGGATGACCTTGGTGGGAACGCAGCCGTTTACCGGCCGCTTCTTTCACCTAGCCGACATTAGCAATGCAAACCGCCACGCAAATATAAGCGAATCAACTCACCGACGTATTGCCTCCGAATTTGACACCAAGTCCAATTCGACAACTCACTCCACCCGCAGTTTGCCTCCATCCGCCATCGCAACAAACTGGCGCAGCCAAAGCAACCACGAGACGCAAACTCAAGCCAAAATCGACGAGATCACCGGATCAAGCCCTGGTGCTCCGGCTCGTTCCTTCAAGCCGAACTTTGATTCTCCCAGCACTTCCCCAAGAAATTCGCCAGCTGCCGATAAAGTCTACTGCACGTACTGGATCCGCCACGGTGAATGCGACTATGAGCAGCAAGGCTGCCGGTACAAGCACGAGATGCCGGACAAGGCTACTCTGGCGAAGATTGGGTTCGGGGGTGGTGTGCCACGCTGGTATCAGGAGAGGATGAGAGTTCGGTTGGGGCAGAGTAGGATCCCTACGGTGGGAGAGGTTGTTAAGCCTGGGGTTTGGTTGAAGAGGAGAGGAAGTCACGGTCGTGAGAGCGGTGAATCTGAGAGCGAGTCTGAGAGCGAGAATGAGGCTAATCCCGTCGCGAAGAGGGAAGTGTCAACAACGTCAACTCGTTCGCACACCGAAAAAGGTGGCAACCAGATGGATATGGACTCAAAAGACGACTCTCAGTACAACATACAAGATTCAGAAGACGAGCAGGACCAAATGAATTCGCCCGAATTGCTGCGGTCAGAAACAGAATCTACGGCCAAGACTCGCCAGTCCTCTACAACGAGCGATCTCATTGATCTCAGTCCAGCCACCGGTCATGTATCGCTTGGTCCTGACAAGACCTTCTCTGAGTCTGGCGATGCTTTTATGCCAGCCCCAATGATATCTACATCGCCAGCAAATAAGCAGGCTAGACAGACTCCCGCTCCTCGCAAAGTCTTCGTTCCTGCCGGCGAACATCCAAAATTCCACATCGCGCAGTCTCGCAAGCACGCTCAGAAAGCCATAGACAACAATGCCCACGATCAATCCTCGGACCACCAAATCTCGAGCTCGAAGCACCTATCCACCAAGGATGCCCCAACCGAAAAGCACGCAGCAGACACCACCAAGCGCCCTGAACCACTCCACAATCAGGGTCTGATGGCATCGAGGTGGGCACCAATTGTACCCTCGCCGAGCAACGAAATCGATTGGGATCGAGTGGACCGCGAGACCAAGATGAGGCTCATGAATTTTGGCAAAGCGCCCGAGTTTCCCGGACGACCTGCTGTCAAGGTGCCAGGATCAGGATCTGCAAACAACCGCCAGGGCTTTGGCACCAACTCTACAAATGGTGTCCGCTCCGACGAAGGCAAGAAAGGCCTAAAAGCATCTGGCGGCTGCCGTCCGCGTAGGCCTGCTGGTACCGGATCCAAGATGTAGAAGAGCGCGACGAGGAAAAAGTCAAGTCGAGCTACGAGGTTGTCATTGAATTATTTTGTGGTACCTCTGTTCCTGTATAAACAGCCTGACATAGTACAGGCAATGTGCAGCATACGAATCTCCATGATAGTAACTTCATGTGGTGATTTCTTACTACATTCTGTACACTATTTAGCTCGTCATCAGTCATGTCATACACAGAACCGTACCACCCCAAGCCTCTCAAACAATCTCAAACTCCCCACTCACACCTTCAAAGGCCGTGATCTTCCCCCCAAGCCCTTTTGCATCACCATAATACCTCAGTCTGTATCGACCCGCCAGATCCTCACCTCTCGGCATCAGCTCGCCGTGAGCCTCCACAGCTTCGCCTTCAGCCTCCTTCCACGCTCCAGTCTCCCACTTCGTCTCCCAACTGATCGTCACCTCGCTCGTGCCGAGGACCGTGCTCGTGCGCGTCCACTCATACAGTAGACTCCAGTCCTCGTCGCTGCGCACTTGATTCCAAGCAGAGGTACTGGGATCAAAATGCTCCACCGCAGCGAACGTGCCGCCGAGGCGGAAATTGTTGCGCGGGTTCGCGCCGATGAACTTGGCGACGATGGTCTGTCCGCTGGCGTAGCGGGGCTTGACGTCGAGGGAGACATCGCCGAATTTTTTGAAGAGCGGGGCGGCGTCGACGACCACTGGCGTGATGAAGCTGAGGCTGTTATTGGTGTTGATTGGCGGGAGAGGGCCGCGTTCGGAAGTCGGTGGGATGGAAGTCGAGGCGTCGAGTTGGGGAAGGAAAGTGAGGGTTCGATTGATGTAGGCGTCTAGGGTGTGCGGGCCGTAGAGGGTTGAAGCACCTTCGTAGCGCTGGATGCTGTATTCTTCCGGTGTGGCGATGTAGTGGGCGTACGTGTTTGCAGGACCGCCTAAGACGACAATCGGGTCGGACTTGATGTCGGAGAAAGAAGAGGCTGCCTCTCGCCGGACGGCTTCCCTCCAGCGGCGACCAGACATTGTTGTGGCTTCGCCTGGCGAGACTATGATGAACAGCTGACCGATGCGGAGAAGCTGGATATCTACAATGTTCGGGCTCCAAGCGTAAGGACTGTCGGACTCGCCGACATCAAGGAGGATAGGCTTAGGTGCCTGGCATTCTTTTTGGGTCTCATTCGGAGTGTGTACCCTATTACCAATTGCGCTCCAGAGAGGATTAGCGTGCGGATCACCCGGTTGTGCTTGCTTGAAATCGAAGGCACCAGGTCCGTCAGTGGTGCCCGCAGCAAAGGAGTAACCCATTGCGGCAGGACATGTTCTGACTACCGTCCCGTTTGACAACGTGATGTTGAGATGACTGAAGTCGACGAATTGGTGGAATGGCTTGACGGCCTTACCGCGTACAGGCGTAAATGCAGAGCTGTTGCCGAAAAGCTCATGTGCAGCCTGATACTGGCGTCGTCCAATCTCGTAATTGGAAGCTGTGCCACCATCCTTTCTTCCCCAGAATGGACCACGTCCATGACAAGGCTGCGTCTTGTTACCACACAGGCTTGTCTTGAAGTCGCACATCTCACCAGCATGATCACCGTATTCACAGTAAGCCCCGAGGACATTCGGTGAGGTGTCTCCTACGTTGGCCTGACTGAACCCGGCAACGAAATTCGGGTCTTTTGCGGACTTTTCGAAGAGGTATGCAGCAACACCCTTGTTGTCACCAGTGACGAGAGTGTTGTTTCCATACATGCTTGTACCATGGACAGGGAACCACGTGAACACGCCTATATCCTTGGGTCCATCCTTGGTGTCGTGGGAGAGGCGCAGTAATGACAACGTTTTATCGACGTCGTGATCATACTTTTTCCGCTCCGCCTCGGGATTGGCAAGATATGCAAATGGGCTGCGATTGATGTTCGCATCCATCACGTCGATGCTACCAATATCGAGATAACCCGGCGCAAGGCTCTCGTGTGCCTGTTTAATTGAAGCTACAGCACCATTAACGATGGCTTGATAGGAAGGTTTGTTGAAACCCTTGCTCGTGATCTGAGGCAGCAGATAGTTCAGCCACGCGCCTGGTCCACTGTGGGAGTGCGTTCCAGTCACAGCCACATTCTGCTGACCGTATACTGCATACTCGTCTCCTAGATCGGCAAGTGCCTGTAGGATTCCGTGTCTGACAGCAGTGTCACCAGATTGGGTATCAAGAACAAGGTACACGACCCGATCAGTAGACTTGTCCATATCCCCAACAATGAAAGCACGGGAGTATAGCCGCTGCCTTACACCAGTCCCTTGCTGCGCCGGGTCTGCGTAACCCATGAAGTTTATTTCAACCACGGGGCCGGTGATGTCTGCTTTCCCAACTCCTACGAGATATTTGTCGCCATGGCTTTGGCGGACGGAAGCTTTCGATGACTCTCCGCCATACAAGCCTCTCCACATAGAGGTAATTGGGCGCTGGCTTTCGCCATCATGGATGCCGTTCGTCTCGAGGGTCAGCACCAGATGGATGGTCGAGAGCAGAAGGAGAAGGCCGGCGGCCAGCGCAGCCAGAAGAGTAGAGCGTGGCATGTTCGAGAAACCCGACCTTCGGTTAGGTCGCGGTGGAGGTCATCTTGCGGCTTTTCGGCGTACAACGCATGGAGGTGCCGCAAGTGAGGCAGCGAGATACGCGTCACGCCATTCATCGCTGTCGGTCGGCGTTTCCTCCCGTCGGGCTTCGAAGACACTGGTGACGTCACGTGTCGGTGAATGTTCACAGCACAACATTCTGGCCCGGCCAGCGGCGAGAGCATCGGTATTGAAGCGACACGTATGAACAGCAGTAATCGTTCTCGCCCGGCCCGATGTATTCGTGTCTACGAGATTGCTCTGGCGGCTTGACTGCTACGCCCACTCTCATTCCACCGCCAGGCTGTTGCCGTCACCCCGACCCGCACTTGCATCTCATGCAGTTCGTCCGAGCCATCTGCACCACGGCCCGTCACCCGGGCGGATCTCTTAAAGCATGTGAACGTCTCATCGGCGGCCACGTCGACGCGAAGCGACACCTCACTTCCTGCACCGACGCATGGAAACGGCCTGCCGCCAATGCCCGTCCTGGCTCCATTGGCTGCCCCACTGCCCCTTGGATTGATCGTGGACTCTTGGGTCATGCTTCCAATCTGAGGCGGCCTATACAGACGGGGCTCTCCCAGCAGGTAGTAATCTCGGCCGGAATCGCCATGCATCGTGCGAGCAAAAGCTCCGGCCACTGTATGCACGCCGACCCAACTGCGCCCTAGCGAGCAAGTCGCGTTCTACGCCGTCCCACCGGCTTCGAAAACGCCGAAGAGCGAGGTCTCCTTCGTGTCCCGCAACGAGTCGCCCACCGTCAGGTTACGCTGGAGCATGGGGGGTCCTTGCCGCCATCCCATGCGTCTAAACGGAATGGCGTTTGTGTCACTCCGTCGCTCGGGTGAATTGGGAGCCCTCGGTTCAATTCCGCCTCACCACTGTAATGCACCCACGAGCTTCGAGGGGCGCATCGCTGCGCTGTCATCGCTTTTCTGCTGTTTGCTGTCATTCCTTTTTGCGGCCTATTGGTCCTTGTCAGGTAGCGTGTTCGCCCGAGATGCACTGACTAACGCCAGAGGCTTCCTCAAGTCATCTACTCGAGGTAAGGAGGGCTACTCAATCTTATCTCCACAATGAATGCCTGAGTATTCAGCCATGGTATGATACCTCGTGAAGGAGTACTTCTTCTCAATTCAAAATGATCGTGCCGAACCATCATTGTTCATTCTAGCACCACAGCCACCATGCCTACCAACGTCGAAGACATTATCAAGAAGTACAACTTTCAAGGACTCGCCACAACAGCATGGCGAGACCCGAGAGAAAGCGTACTCCCCTATCGTGGAGGAGGACAATTCACTGTCACTCCGAAAGCCATGAAGGGCTCATATAAGCCTGTGTACAAATATCCTATCAAGCCTCCTACACCACCGGTGCCCACCGACGACGAGCAATCAGACAACGGAGCGGACGAACCTGCAGCAGATGAAGGTTTGAATATGACACTCAAGTTTAATGAGCAAGACACACAATTTACTGACTTTCCTTCAGGGAAGGACAGCGCCACAGTACCTGCTGAACCAGAGCCTGAAGCTCCCAAAGAGACCGCGGTAGAGTCGAAAGAAGAGGCCACACCTGCTCAGGAAGAGCCAGCACCACCTCCCGAGGCCTCAGAGCCCGAACCAGAGGCTGATGCTACAGTCCCACCTGCCACAGAAGATGGCCCGTTGGCCGATGAGCCCGAAGGGCCGCCTGCGGATGAAACTGATGCTCCTTTACCCGAAGACACTGCAGTACCAGCCGCAGACGCGGAACCAGCTACTGCAGAAGCACAGGGGCAGCCAGAGAACGCGGATGACGCAGCTGGCGAAGCTCCAGTAGCATCTGAGCCATCAACCGAAGAGACTCCCGAGACACCAGCCACAGAAGAAGAGACCAAACCTACTGAGGAAGCTGCTGACGAAGCACCACCACCAGCACCAGAACCTCCTGTCGAGACGCCTGAGGCCGCACCAGAAGAAGCATCTGAACCACTGGCTGAGTCACCAGCGGACGATGTAGCAGTCGACGTTCCTGGCGTCGACCCGGCCCTTGAAGATGTTCCTCCACCAGCACCAGATCCGCCCACCGACACTCAGGACGCCACACCAGAGGAAGCCGAAGCGGCAGCCGACCCACCGGCTAGCGAGTCAGTAGTCGAAGCCGCTCACGTGGATAAGAAAGTCAGCTTCACGCCAGAGACAACCGATCCGCTGCCGACTCAGAGGAAAAAGAAGAGCTCCTCAAGTTCCAAAGATAAAAAGAAAAAGAAAGGCAAAAAAAAGAATGCTGCTGCGGAATCTCCTGACGACATTGTCGCCATTGTCGATGAAGGGCCTGCTGCGCTGGGTGATTCCGCTTCAACTCCTCCGCCTCCTCCAGCGGAGCCTGCAGCTGAAGCTGCCCCGGAGATACCGAAGGAGGCCGCTCCGACCGATGAAAGCCAAGCCAAAGCATCGGATGCAGTGCTCACTGAGACAGCCGAGCAAGATGCTGCCGCTCAGCCGGACGTTCCAGCGGAGCAACTGGCCGAGCACAAGGCTGATGCTGCCGACGAAACGCAAGCTACTGAGCCGGCCCCTGAGCCCGAGCCAGAACCGATAACGCCTCCACCCGCTCCCGAATCTTCATCCAAAAGCAAAAAGAAGAAGTCAAAGGGCAAGGACGACAAGAAGAGCAAATCCAAAGTCAAAGACAAGATCGCCATCTTCGAAGCACCTCCTGGCGAAGCTACGACAGAGGAGGAAAAGCCATCTGAGGAGCCTCCACCTCCACCGCCTACAGCGATCGAGGAAGAGAAATCTCCTGTTGAGGAGACGGAGCATCCTGTCGATGCTGCGCCCGAGGAGATTGAAACTCCGGACGAAGAAAAGCCTGAGGATGATGCCGGCAAGGAAGCACCACCGCCTGAAGAGGCTGCTGAAGCCGCACCTGAAACGACCCCTGAGGAGACAGCCTCAGAGGGAACGAAGGAGATAGCACCAGCTCCTACCGATGACGCCGCTTCTGCCGACGTGCCGAGCGAAGAATCTGCGGCCAAAGAAGAGGATCCAGCACCCGAAAGCAAGGAGGACAGTACTGCCGAGCCCCCTCCCGACACTGCGGCAGAAGAAGCCTCCCCTTCCGAGCCACCGGCGTATACTCAAGATAATGCTGAGCCTGCTGCAGAAGCTCCTGCGGACGATGCGGTAGAGGCTACGCCTGAGGCTACGCCTGGTGATACTAATGAACCGACTGCATCAAATGAAGCGCCAGCCGACGACGCACCTACGTCTGAGCCTGATCCCGAGCCCAAGGCTGAAGAAGCTCCCGCTGCCGAAGAAGATGATACCGGCGACCAGGGCGAACCATCAGAGGAGTCTCAACCGGATCAAGAAATTTCCGCTGAGCCGGGGAAAGCAGATGATGAACCGCCTGCTGCGGCCGATGGCGATGCTCCAAAAGAGGTATCCGAGGCGGAAGCCTCGACTGAAGCCACGAATGAAGGCGACGGCTCGGGAGAAGCGAATGCAGAGCCTGCCGACGCAAAGGTTGAAGCTACTGGACCTGGCACTGATGCCGGCGCTGCCGCTGCTAATGAGGCCGAGAAAGAGGGTGATGCTGGAAAAGCTGATGCCGATCCACCAGCTGCAGAAGCTGCTGAACCAGCCGAAACCCCTCCGGCTGACGACCCGCCAGTAGAAAGCCCAGCAGCAGCGACTGATGAAGCGGTAGAAGCCAAAGAAGAGGCGCCTGGAGAAGACCCTGTCGCGACTGATGCTACCGCTGGCGATGCTCTTGAAGTTGCGCCAGAAGCTGCCCCTGACGCTGCCGTCGATGCCGCTCCTGCCGCCGCGCCTGCGACTGATAAAGATGAGGCAGAGCCCAATCCTGCGCCTGCAAGCGAGGAATCGAAAGAGATTGAACCAGTGGGGGATGCCCCGCCGCCGGAAGAAGTTGATCTTCCTAGCACTGAAGGTCGAGATGGGGATCAGCCTGCCATCGCCGATGAGCCAGACGTCCCTGAAGAAACAGCGGCTGAAGCTGTCCCTGTATCTGAAGAGCCAGCCGATGAGCCACCAGCTGAACCTGCTGAGGCTGCAGTAGAGCCTACCCCAGAAGAGCCTCCTGTACCAGCCGAGGGGGAACCAGCGGCCGGCGAGGAGCCCGCGCCAGAACCAGAACCAGAACCAGCTGAAGCAGCCACTGAGCCTCCACCGGAAGAGACTCCCGCACCGGCTGAGGACATCTCCCCGCCGCCTGCTGAAGCTATCGAAGACCCCGTCCAGGTAGACAAAGAGGTGCCTCCCCTCGAAGCTCCTCTCTCGCCCACTCTCAGCAAAGATTCTTCGAAGCGCAGACAAGATGGCTGGACGCGCCAGCACAAGACATCCAGCGACAGAAGAGGCACCGGCGACCACTCAAACAGCAAGCGGAGCTCCCGTTCTCATCGCGAGGGATCCAGCGCTCGGGACGAGAGGCATCGCTCGCGTCGGCACGAAATGTCTGCCGAAGAGGAAGCTGAGAGACGGCGCCGTCGAAGAGAACGCAGAGCAGCGGAAGAAGCCGAGCGAGAGACAAGGCGGATAGAAGAGGAAGCTGCGCGCGAGAAAAAGCGGCTGCGGGCCAAGGTCGAGAAAGCCGCTATGGCTGCGGCGGCTGACGAAGCCCGCAGAGTGGTCAGGGAGAGGGAAGACGAGAAGAAGCAGAGGCGCAGGCGAGACAGTGTCTTGCGAGAGAGTGAGAGAGGTCATGCGAGGAGGACTCACTCTGAGAAAGAAGTCGAGACCGGCTCGCCTAAGCTCAACCGTCCCATCCTTCCTAAAGGGCTTACAGACACGACGGGCGAGTCGGTTACCCGCGCAGGCCTGCTTGTGCGCACCTCAACGGACAGCTATCGTCCTTCGGAGGACCCAGCGCGCCGACAGCGGAGAGACAGCAAGATGAAGGAATCTCCCCTCCTCAACGAAGGATCGACGTCCGGCAAGACTGAGCGATCGCACCGCTCGCACCGCAGCGCTGAGAGCAGAGGGGATCACAAGGAGGATGCACCTGCCGATGATCCCCCTTCTCAGAGTGCCGACAAAACCAGTTCTCGTTCGCACAGGTCTCGCCGCGATGTTGAGGGCAAATCTGAAGACCGACGTGATCGCCCGCACAAAAGCAGCAGACATGGAAGTGACAGGAGGGAAAGGAGGCCTTCGACGAGGGAAAAGGAGAAGGAGAAGAAGCCGGGGTTCTTCGGGTCTCTCTTCAGGTCTTTGAAGTAATGGGGTGTAGGATTATGCGGGTTTCTTCTTTTGTAACGACATCATGATTTTGTAAGGTATCTACCACGTAATGGCGTCAACTCGAGATTACTTGCTGGACGCAATTAATTGATTCATAGCTTGAAACTGACCAATCCTGATGCAAACCAAACGAAGGCGATGTGCTGATTGGACCGCGAGCTTCTCACGCTAGCGGCTGACTGCATTTCTTCCCTTCTCGAGTCAACATTTATTGATTTTATTCGAATGAATTTCAAAAGTCCAATTCACTTGCGCGCCGGCAACAGGTGGGTGCCATTCACTTACGCGCAGTCGAGGCCAGCAGCTGATTGGGCTATAGGCATTTGACGCTAGCGGCTGGCCGCATTCTTCCCGATCTCGAGTCAACCTTTTGTCAATTCAATATGGAATAAGGTCCCGAGTGTCAACTCACTTACATGCGTCGCGGTTCAGAGCTAATTGGGGGCTGGGAACTAGGCGCTAGCGGCTGGCTGCATCTCTGCCGAACTCGAGTCAACATTTTGATGACTTAGAAGAACAACATTTGGCAAGGTGTCAATTCACTTACACCCTACCCGAGGAACCAATCGATTGGGCCGCAAATCAGAGAGGCTAGAATTTGGGGGTGTTTTTTATTTTGTGGTCGTATTTGTCTAAATATCAGATCTACCTCCGGTTCTGTCGCCAAGGAGTATACCGTAGACCCATCATGTTTCCAGTCGTTGATGTCGTTTCATTGTGCGAGCGTCACTCATAAAATGCCCGCTGAGCTTCCTCTCTTGTCTGCGGTCGCGGTGCCCTCAAGGTGTTGGCGGATCTCGTGATGTTGAGGTTCGTTGCCTGCCTGAGAGTCTCTTGCCTCTTCACGATCGGCATGCAGGCTGTCTTTCCCATCTCGAGGAGCTCCGTCGGGAGGGCCGTCTTCGTTGACCGCATCTCCCCCCTGGCCATCTCCCATGCCATCCGCTTCAGGCGAGCCTCGCGCTGGCTCCGTCTCCCGGTCACGTATCACCTCCCCACCGATCGCCGCCTGCAACGCCTCGTCCCCCTCCTTCTCCGCCCTCTCCGCAGCCCTCAAATCCTCCTCCCATAACAGCGCAATATTCACATTGACATAAACATCCCCCGTCTCGCGGTTCTTAAACACATACCGCAGGCAATGGCTCTTATTATCCACATAGCGAATGACATTCAAGCTGAAACCCGGCAATTTCAGCGCACAGTTCCCAAAATCCAAATACGGATTGAAGAAGTCCGCCGTGTAGCAGCGGCCCTTCTCGAACACGAACGCCTCGCGGTTCGCGGCCTCGAGGAAGAACTTCCGCCGCTTCTCGTTGTTCTCCGGCAGGCCGAGGCGCGCGCGCTCGGCCGCGCCGGACCCGTCGCCACCCTCGCGCGTGACCTCCTCGTCGCCCGGCGCGGGGAAGTCCTCGCCCTCGCCGACCTTCTCGCCGACGCGGAAGGCGAACCAGCAGCTCAGGCTGGGCCCGTACAGCCAGGGCTCGTCGGCGTAGGCGTCGCAGGACAGCCCGGGGTCGATGAAGTCTTTGACGATCTTGAAGGCGAGGTTGAAGCCCGGCGGCAGGCGGTCGCGCACGGGGTGGTCGAAGTCGTTGCCCCAGACGGTGTGCAGGCTGGGCAGGTCCTGCTTGGGCACGAAGCTGAAGGCGACGCTGTACTGGTCCTTGGCGTGCCAGGGGTCGGCGAAGTAGGGGCTCGTGGGCGGGCAGCGGCTGGGCAGGCCGCGGTAGTTGCGGATGCGGACGGCGATTTTGGCGGTGAGGAAGGCGTTGGAGACGGTGATGGTTTCGCTGGTGTTGACGGGGATGACTTTGTGCTGGGTCTTGTCGTAGGAGGGGCCGCCAGTGACGACGAGGCGGTATTTTTCAGCTTCTGGCGCGGCGGCTTCGGGGTCGTCGGCGCTGGGTCTGCGGCTCGTGGCTGCTTTGAGCGCACCGCGGAGGGTGGAGGCCATGGTTGTTGTTAACGAGGGACTCGAAGGTCTTTGGCATTGTTATGCGAGGACGAGACTATGTGTGCGAGTGAGACATTTTTGCGGGAGGCAGTAGAGCACGCGAAGACGTTTGTTGGTGTGGAGACTGTTGTGAGGTCGCGAGGCTGCATCTGAGGTTGATTTCCCCAAGGTCATGACGTCGCTTTCACATGTCGAAAGCCGATCCAGGGCTCGTACACGTGGACTTGGATTCACGCCACATAACCCTATCTTCGCTTCGACGTCTACAAGGGCAAGATCTCAACTGCATTCGACAGGGCGATTGAGCAGTCTTGTGCCTTCTTCTACCGAGCAATCCTTGACCTCGTAACATTGATGTACGGGGTTGCGGGGCATTGGGCGCAGTGGGTCTCTGAAAATTGATTGTGATATACAGCAGGGGGTGTATCTAAATGCACGCTTCTAAAAACACAGCACGCCGAACCTATGCAAAACGCGTCATGCACGCCAGTGCCGCTCGCTCAATTCCAGTGCAAACAAGATGGAAAGCATGTCAAAAGGCGCTGCAACTTGGTCAAACCCAATCACTCTTGGACACCTCTCTCACGCTCCAGCGTTGGCCAACCTTTCCTTCAGATCAGCGAAACCAATCTTCCCGCCTCTAGTCACCACAACGCCCTTCAGAGCCCCACTAGCCACGACCTTCACGAAGCTAGGCATGATCTCCGCCGCCATAATACCCAAACACCTCTCAGTCTCCTCCCTCGTAATCGGATTGCGCAAGCTCTGCTGCAAATGCTGCACGACGGCGGGCATGCTGAAGCTCGCGCGCATCTGGCCCGCAGCCAGCATATCCAGCACGCGCGTGACGTCCTCGATCCTGTGCAGGGCGGATTTGCGCTCGAGCTCCGACCGCGTGGGGCCGGCCGGCAGAGCGGCGGTGGAGGCTTGTTTGGCGAGGATGCGGTCTAGGAGGGACGTGTTGCGGTTTTGAAGGCCGGAGGCGTTTTTGGCGGCCGAAGGAGCCGGCGACTGCGCGGAGTCGGTCTCGGCTTTGGCGGCTGCTTGGCCGGCCTTGAGGTCTGCGAGGCGCTGCTGGCCGCGGGAGTAGAGCGGCGCGGCGTTCTTGGTCGCTTCGTTTTGCACCATTTCGACCTGAGGGAGCTGTCGCACGAAAGATCGGCCGGTAAGGAGCTCCTCTGGGGTTTTCGAGCACCAGTCGGCCCATGCGTCGCGAAGTGCGGTCTCGAAGACAGCACTCAGCGCCGCTTCATCGATGTAGGTAGTCTGCCGTTGCGTGTCCTGCTCACTGGGAAGCACGCGCGCAAGGAAGATGCCAGCTCGTGCGCGATCCTCGAGCATGAAAGCAGCGCCAGATTTCGGTATCAGAGCCAAGACCTTACGAATGTCGCTAACAGTCACGCTTCGCTTCCTCCAATTTGCCGTGATCATCGGAAGTAAAATCTTAACGTTGACTGCAGAAGATGAGCCAGCATTGTGCGCAGAGTGTAGAGACCAAGCTGTGAGAAACGACGAATGAAGGGAAAGTAGATCTCGCAGTTCTTCCGGAAGGACGGCATTCGGTTTGGCTTTTTCGACATCCGGCGATGTAGGGGGCGTATCGAGTGTTCGCGATTTCTTGCTGGGCGGCTGCGTGGATGGCGAAGTTGCGCGGAGATTCATTCGATCGAAAAGTTGTTGGGCGTTCCTTGTTGGCGTCTGCGCCGGCGAAGGGAGTGTGTCCTTGAATCGAGAAGTCTGAGGTGTGCCGGCGGTCTTCGGTTTGGCGAACTTTTTGAAGAAGCCTTCCTGGACCTTAAACTTCCTCTCGCGGGCATTGTCTGATTGCTCGGCGAACTTCTTGAAGAACTCGTCTGGAACTCCTGACCTCCTATCTTGGTCTTCATCTGATTGCTCGGCGACAGACTCCAACGTTCGCTTTCTCTTGCTCGATGCTACCGCCGAGCCAGGTGCAGGCGGAGGTGGGGTCGATGAGCGGTTATTGCCAGTCCTCCGTCTTTTCTGAGTTTGCTTTCCGTCATCGAGGTCGCCAGGGGTTGTCGCGCTCTTTGCGGTCTTCAGAGTTGTGGTGCAGGTCGTTTGTTTACTCGCGGTGGTCTCTTCTGCAACGGTCTTACGTTTCCTGGAGACCGCGGCCATGATGCGTAGCGATTAATGTTACAATACAGAATTAAAGAGCACACGCTGAAGATGTAATGCAAGTATAAAGTGGTGAAAATGCAGGGCGGTGGTTGCAAAAGGAATGCCCGGTGGGGGGAGTTGAAGCGCGGAAACGCCAAAACGACACGCGGAGCGCGTGAAGCACTTCCCAGTCGCGTCTCAGCTTTGTTAGCGCCAGAATGGAGCAAGAGGCGGGAGGCGGGAAGCCTGAGGCGGAAAGCGGGAAGCGGAGAGCGGGAAGTTTAGCGGGGGACGGCTCGAGCCTCAGTCGCGCGCCCTGTGGTTGGTGGAGTCGCCGAGAGCCGCTTCTCCTCTCCGACCAGGCTTTCGCGCGTAACGACCAGCCCAACGCTGCTCCACCCGCGCCCTAAGGTATGTACCGGTCCTTCTTGACGGCCAGACTTGCTCTCGTCAACACTTCGGTATATAGAGCCACGCAGCGCGCAATCTCGCCTCCGCAGCCCTAGCTGACCATCTGTGAGCTCGCCCCCCATGCTGGACAGTATGGCGGAGGCGAGCCCGCAGACGCCATCCTGCAGTCGCAGCGTATCTGCAACACCGAGGCACGGGTTCCTGGAGATGTTGGCGCAGAAGCAGCATTGATTTCTGTTCTGCTCGCGCGCGGAAACAATTGGTATCGAGATAGCATCCTGGTCGGCCAGATGCTATCAACGGCCGCCAAGCCGCTTCCCATGCTCCGGCTCGCCTTCTCGCCCTCCCAGAAGCGCCCCAGGGTCGCCAAGCACCCCACCCGGCTCGTCACCCTGTTATCGAGCCAATGAGCAAAAAAATCTTTGTGCGCCCGCCATTCTGGAACATGTATAGCGCGGCATATCCGCGATAGGCCTTTTCACTAGAGCTTTGCTTCTTATGCTTCTTATATTCGCATGACCACGCGACCATAAGAACCGCAGAATCGTCTTGAAGACTGCGGCCTCGCGTCTGTCGCGCTCCAATTCTTTGCTCGTTCCGTCGCAGCGCACATCCACACCATGGGCGCAGCAGCATGGGTATCGAACGCCAACGCGGCTGTTGCTCGCAGCGCCGTGGGCAGGTATTTCCGTCTTGAAGGCTCCGGACACGTGAGTTCAAGCGCTCAACAATGAGTTTGCAAAGCAAAGCAGTCATCGGGCTGATACCCTCGTAGCCCAAAGAACGCAAGGGTTCCTACTTCTTCACGGAAATCCGCGCCGGCCTGGCCACCTTCTTCGCCATGGCCTACATCATCTCCGTCAACAGCACCATTGTCTCGGAGACTGGCGGCACCTGTGTCTGTCCCCCAGAGAGCATGAGCGACCTTTGCTCCACCAACACTGAGTACTTGCAATGCGTTCAAGAGATCAGACGCGATCTCGTCACTGCCACTGCTGCCATCTCTGCCCTGACCACCTTTGCCATGGGAATCCTCGCCAACATGCCCATCGCTTGCGCGCCTGGCATGGGTCTCAACGCTTACTTCGCTTACACTGTCGTCGGCTTCCACGGGTCTGGTTTGGTCTCCTACCAAGTCGCCCTCACTGCTGTTTTCGTCGAAGGCTTTGTCTTCGTGGCTCTGACTGTCCTCGGACTCCGCCAGTGGCTCGCTAGGGCCATTCCAGCTTCGATCAAGCTTGCTACAGGTGTCGGTATCGGTCTCTACCTGACACTGATCGGTCTCACATATTCCGCTGGTATTGGCGCTGTTACCGGTGCTGTCTCAACGCCCATGGAATTGGCAGGCTGTCACCAGGCGAACCAGGACCCCGATACTGGTCTTTGCCCGAGTTACGACAAGATGCGCAACCCCACCATGTGGATCGGTATTTTCTGCAGCGGTTTCTTCACCGTCTTCTTGATGATGTTCCGCGTCAAGGGTGCTATCATCATTGGTATTTTGCTTGTCAGCATCATCTCCTGGCCCAGAGGCACCGAAGTCACCTACTTCCCATACACCGAGCTGGGAGACAGTGGATTCGATTTCTTCAAGAAGGTTGCATCTTTCCACCCTATCCAGAAAACTCTCAACGTCCAGGAGTGGAACGTCAGCTCATACGGCGGCCAGTTTGGATTGGCATTCATCACGTGCGTTTTATTCCACGCAATATGCTAAGGGAGCCCGCGCTAACACTTTCACAGTTTCTTGTATGTCGACATCCTTGACTGCACTGGCACTATGTATTCCATGGCTCGCTTTGCTGGCGCCATCGATGAGGAGACTCAGGATTTCGAAGGATCCGCCATCGCGTACCTAGTTGACGCTTTCGGTGTTACGATCGGCTCCCTTTTCGGCTGCCCTCCCGTTACCGCCTTCGTCGAGTCTGGTGCTGGTATTTCTGAAGGCGGTGCGACTGGTCTCACGGCCATGACCACTGGTCTCTGCTTCTTCATCGCCATCTTTTTCGCTCCGATCTTCGCCTCAATCCCTCCATGGGCCACCGGCTGCACGCTCATCATCGTCGGATCCATGATGGCCAAAGCCGCTGCGGAGATCAACTGGCGCTACATGGGTGACGCCATCCCCGCTTTCCTGACCATCACCATGATGCCCTTCACCTACTCCATCGCCGACGGCCTCATCGCCGGCATCCTCTCCTACATCCTGATCAACACCACCGTCTGGATCATCGAGAAGGCTACCGGCGGCCGCATCAAGCCCGAGAACAAGGAGCTCAAGGATCCCTGGACCTACAAGCTGCCCGGCGGCATCCTGCCTCCTTGGGTGAAGCGTGCGGCGCACGGCAAGAAGGATTTCTGGAAGGACTACGACGAGGAATCAGGCAAGCCGATGGGCCGCACGATCGATGGCGAAAAGCTGCAGATGAAGCAGCCGGTGTCGTCTCAGAGACCCGTGAAGGGCGATGGCGAGCCCAGCGGTATGATGAGCAGCGCGAGCAGCTCGAGCACACCGCCGGCTGGTCAGGTGAAGTTGGCCTAGACGCTGTGATGTGATTTTCGCAGGGCGAAACGTCGCCCTTGATTTCTGTACAAAGTTTTGAGCATTTTCAAAATCGTTAGCTTCAGCAGTCCGGAAGTAAGAGGATGAAAAGTTATAGTAATGTGCACTCATTTGCAAATATATCAAGCGTATTGGTGATGCAATGCAACGCAATGCCGCTTCATGAACAACTCTCAGCATCATAAAAAAATCCATGTCATGACTCCCTCACTCCATCCCTTCTCTTCCCACTACAATCCATCTAAGCATCCAGCGTCAACTCATCCAACAACCCATCAATCTTGCCCAGCAAAATCTGATAATTCAGCGCATCCTGCGCAAACTCATCGCCCGCCACCTCGCCATCAAGCGTCCTAATAACCCCCTCCGCACCAGCATGCGCCTCCAAATCCGGCGCCAGCCCTGCCGCCGGCGAACCCGCATACCCCTCGTCGTCCTCTCCCTCCCCATCTCCCTTCTCACTCCCACTCCCCTCCTCCTCTTCCTCCTCATCCATCATCTCCCCGAGCCCCGAATCCTCAAACCGCAACCTGAACCGCTCGCTCAAGTAATACCTGATGTCGTCGACGATCTCGACCGTATCCGTCTCCTGGCGCGCCTTGATGCGCGCCGCGCTCTCGCGCACGAGCTCCTTGAACTCCTCGTCGTCGACGTACGACTCCAGCCGGTAGGCGATGTAGCGCGCGCCGAACTCCTCGAGCCGGTGCACGCGGCAGTCCCAGGCGGAGCGCACGACGTCGTAGATCCAGTCGTGCGGCTGGTCGGCCGCCGACTGCGCGGGGGACTCGACGATGGAGCCCGCGGCGCCGTTGCCGAGGGTCGAGATGAGCAGCGCCGCGCGCTGCTTGAGCTTCTCGACGAAGAGCATGTCGGCGGCGTGCAGGACGTCGAGGGCGATGGGGAGCGGGAAGGAGGCGTTCTCGGTGTAGAGGAAGGTGAGGACGACGGCGAGGACGGCGGGGGAGCAGTCGACGGGGATGATTTGGAGGGGTGGCGAGGTGGGGGAGGAGGTGTCCGAGGGGTCGGACGAGATCTGGCCTTCGCGGAAGGGCGAGGTGAACATTGTTGCGAAGAGCTCGGAGCGCAGGAGCATGGCGCGGTGGGCGGGGAAGAGGGTCTTGCGGTGGCGGCGGTGGGAGGGCGCGGAGGGGCCGATGGGGATGGTGGTTGTGCGGTGGGAGGTGGAGGTGGTGTCGTCGTCGTCGTCGTAGTCTGCGCCGTCGTCTTCGGGGTTGATGTCGGCGAGAAGGAGGACGTCGGCGAAGCTGGAGTTGTCGCGCTTCCAGTGGACTTCGTTCGTCTTGTCGGCGTCGACTTCGAATTGCTTTTGCAGGACGTTTTCTCTGAACCAGGTTTCCATTTGGTCGCGGCCTTTCTCGACGTCGTCTTGTCTTCTTTGTCGCGCTTGTCTGCGGTCGCCTGGGTTGAGGATCGTTTCGAAGACCTGGGGTACTTCCAGCTGGCGTGAAAGCGTGCCGACGCCTTCGAGGACGGCCTTCTCGGCCTCTTCCGATTCCTGCGGCCTGATCTCTGGCTCGTCGAAATACAGATACCGCAGACATGTCTCAAAACTGCCGGTTGGGATTTTGGGTGCGAGCTTCCAAGATTTCGTCTCCGGCTTCTCTCGAAGTTTATTGCGGAAGTATGGCGAGCGCGCAGATAAGACGAATTTGTGAAGTTGGAAGGAAGCATCCGAGGTGTGCAAGGTGATGTCTGCGGTCTGCGGCGAATCTCTAGTCAAGAGACTTGTGATATGGCCAGCGAGCGGTTGCAACGGATCGGTTGACTTCGAATAATCGTAGCTGAGCAGCAGATTACGGATGCGATCGTTCAGAGCATTGTACAGACAGCGCTCGCCCTGGAAAGTGTCTCTTTCACATTTTGCACCCTGTTCCAACAGCATCTGCACGAGTTCGAAATGCCCACATAGTGAGGCCAGAATAAGAGGCGTGTAATCATATTCGTCTCGAGCATTGATGTTCACGCCCTTCGTGATCTGTTCCTGGGCTAGTCGAAGGTCTCCTCTGCGTGCCGCATCGCACATAAGGTAAAAGTCATGTGACTTGTCCAGGGGATTCTCGTCCTTGAGACGGCCGGCTTGAATGTCTTGTTTTTCTTGGGCCAGGGCCTTTTCTATGTTGTGTTTCAGAGTCGTTGTTCTCTTCTCGGCCGCGGTGGCGCTCGGGCTTTCCTCCTCGTGAGAAGACATCGTCTGATGGGGGCAGCAACCGAAATATCGATCCAGTAAAATTGCACGATGATCCGCTTTCGCCCGCTAAAAGATACCTCACCGTCACAGTGTCGCCTACTGTCAAAAGTGGCACGTGAGTCCCGTCTATACCAGCGTCGCCTCACTCGATCACGCATCGATTTTCCAGGGTTCGGACGAAACGCGGACGTCATAGCCCGGCAGCCGTGCACGTGACACGCGACGTTTCTCCAGCAGCGGTTTCTGCTGAAGAAGGGCCCGCTTCGCGCCGCTAGCCTCGCAGGGCAGCGCTGGTCGGCATGGAAACGCCCCGGGCGGTAAACATCGCTGCACCCTGCCGACGCTGCAGCTGCCACGGCTCTCTCGATCCCAAGTAAACCACGATCCGCCGTCATATCCCACTGACCAAACAGACCCGCAGCGTCGCCTGTCCACCTATTTGCTTGTTTTGCCGGCCAGTCGTCATACTAACCACACCACTACCCAAGCTTCTTCCCTCGTTGCATATCATCCGTTGTCTGTCGTTTGGCGAGCATGATGATTTCCTGAAAAGCGCTTGCATCCGCATATACAGTCTCTTCGTCCAGCAGACTCAGTCAGAGGCAGGAGATACCGCAGTCTTTACCCGGACAACGACCCACCCAGCACATGACACGATCGCAACAATCAGAATTGGATAAACAGACGACCACGAACAGCGACACGCATCGACCAGCATACACTAAACGCCGGACATGACCTCAAATATCAAGCGCACGGGAGGCGCTGACCATGGCGATCCCTCGGCAGAGTTCGAGGTGTTGGAGAAGATTGGCCAGGGTTCGTTTGGCATAATTCGCAAGGTCAAGAGGAAGAGCACGGGCGAGGTGCTTGCGCGCAAGGAGATTTCCTACGCTGCGATGTCGCAGAGGGAGAAGGAGCAGTTACATGCTGAGATCAGAGTGTTGGAGCGCCTGCAGCACACAAACATCGTCCGATATGTGTCGCGACACCACGTGAAGGCTTCCAACGAGCTGCATCTGTACATGGAGTACTGCAGCAGCGGTGATCTTGGCGGGTACATCAAGCGGCTCGCGCGCACTCATTCATATGCCGACGAGGTATGTTTCGAATTGTTTTGTTGAACAAGTTTCGAATGCTGATCAATTTCAGGAATTCGTCTGGCAAGTCTTGAGTCAGCTTGCAGGCGCGCTTTATCGTTGCCACGCCGGCCATGAGGCACCAGCGCCTGGTCGGGAATCGGAGCTTAACCAGCCCAAGCCTGTACCTGGCATTCGAAGAAAGGATGAAGATCAAATCATTCTGCACAGAGATCTCAAACCCGAGAACGTCTTCCTGACCAACGGTTCGACCGTGAAGCTTGGCGACTTCGGTCTCTCGAAGCTTCTTTCAGCACACGACTTCGCCAGCACCTATGTTGGAACACCATTCTACATGAGCCCAGAGATCTGCAGTAGTGAGCGGTACTCGGGCAAGAGCGATGTTTGGTCGCTGGGCTGCATCATGTACGAGCTCTGCTCGTTGGAGCCTCCATTCAATGCACGCAGCCACCTGGAGCTGATTCAGAAGATTCGTCTCGGAAAGGTGAAGCCTTTGCCTACTCGCTACTCCAAGGAGCTCGGGATGGTCATCGCGTCATGTCTGCGAGTCAATCCCGACGAGAGGCCTGACACCGCTCAGATGCTGCAGCTCACTGGCATCAAGTTCGCGAGGATGAAGCTGCAGTCCGAACTTTCTCTTGTGAAGGAAAGCACAGAACGCGAGGCGTTGCTCGAGAAAGTCAAGCGTTTCGAGAAGGAGAATGCTGCGCTTCGCGAAGAGGTCACGAGGCTGAAGGACGTCGAATCGCACATCAGGATGGAGTGGCACACCAAAGCCACCCTCGCCATTGAGGAGAGGTTTAATTCGGAGAAAGTTCGCCTCGATGGCATCTTCGAGCAGGAGGTTGAGAAGCGGTTACAAGCACATCTTGCAAGTCTGCCTGCTTCTCAAGGTGTCTCTGTCAGCGTGAGGTCAAGCACGCCTCCTCCGCAAAGCAATGCTTCCTCTTTCACCACGGCTCCTACCGCGGCCTCGTCTCCCGAACGTGCCAACGAAGACGCAGACCTCGAAACTGAGATCACCAGCCTCAGCCTCGGCGAAGAGGCCTCGCCTCTGGCACAGCGCACCAAGCCCCCTCCTCGCAGGACCGGCCGCACTCCTTTCACCCGCGCCAGGACAGCTATCGACGCCTACCCGGGCTCGCCCATGGACGTCCAGATGGCAGATCCCAGCCCAATGCCCCCCAACAGCCTCCGCGGTCTCGCCCTCTCTCCCAGAAGAGAAGCCAGGGCGAAGCAAGGTGTCTCCGGCCAGCCCCTGCGCCGCAACATCTTCGCCGAAGCCGCCCGCATCCCCCCTCCCTCCTCCAACCTCAATGTCGCCACCTCCGCCGACCTCTTCGCCGAGCAAGCCGAATCCACCTTCGCCGACGACATCCTCGAGGATGACGAAGAGCCCGAGTCCCCGTCCCGCCCCACCAGCGGCCTCAGCAACCGCAGCGGCGACCCCTTCAAAGCCATTCAACCGCCCGCCCCCCACCTTCGCAAAGCAGGCGCCCGCCCCAGCCTCGGCCGCCAAAACACCATGCCCGTCCAGCTCCCGCAGGCCTCCAACGCCCGCCGCAACACAATCCTCTCCAAGAAAGACCCCAGCATCCCTCGCCCCTCCTCCCGCGGCACAACCACCACGACCACAACCGAGAAGGAAAACCGCCCGCCCACAACCCGCCCCTCCGCACCCGCCACATCCCCCAAACGCACCGCCCCGCCGCCCAAAAAGGAGCTCACGCCCTCGCGGCAGGCGCCCAAGGCTCCGTCAGGCGGCAACCGCACGCCACTCGCGGCGGCGCGCCGAGCAGGCGATATGATGAAGCTGGCGCAGCGCAACCACGCGCTGCAGGGCCGGACGCTGGTCGAGCTGAGCCAGGCGCCCGCGAGCCCCGCGAAGTGGGAGAGGCTCGTGGAGAGCGGGGAGGTGGCGGAGATGCCGAGTCCGTTTTTGGAGAGGAAGGGGCGGATGGTGTTTTAGATTCGCTAATGGTTTCCCGGCTGGAGATGGAATTTGAGAAGGTGTTTCGGGGGTTTGGGGATGGGAATGGTCGTTTGCGTTTTCGTGCGTATTGGAATACTGGGAAGGGAGTTGTATGTCTGTTGCTGAGGCGCCGCTTGCGCTCTGGGATTGATTTGGAAATCAGATGGGCGGAACGGAGGGTTTGCTCTCTTCTATCACATCTGGCGATCGAGCTTGCATCAAGCTGCTTGCCGGCGCCATCATCTCGTAGCCTTTACCCTCTCGTTTGTTCCTTCCCCTTTTTCTCCTTTGTCCATACCTTTGGGAAATATGGGAGATAGGAGAGGGTAAGGGACAAATTCATCAAGCTTCAAAAAGAACAAGTGCCTGTTCGTTGCGGATCACATTGTGTCGTTGATGTGGATGGCAACGCATGGACAAGGAGATAACTTAGGCTCGCAAGTTCATTCTGATTCAATTGTACTTGTGCAGTATTTGCAGCCCTGGCGATCAAATTATCGATGCGGTCGGTTGCGGTCCAGAGAGGCGGGGTCTTGTCCTTTTGCGATTGGGTCAAGGGTATCACGATCAGGGAGAGGACAGAGATTTGAGAGCTTTTGAGCGTATTGAAAGTCTAACGTTTCTGTGCTGTGCTTTCTGTTATCGTAATCATTAGCCATTGAGGAGAAAGAAAATTCTTGGTGGTTCGCCTGCGATTTCTCGAGCTCAACAGTGACATCGCAATCGTTTCATTTTTTACAAGCAGCGTTACGCTCGTGAAAGTGGCGACGAAAGTAAGCTGCGTTCATTACGATCCAACGCACGAACGCCTATCGGTCCCACCCCTCTCAAAACCCCGGCGGCCCATGGTGCCCATACGGATTCCCCTCAGGCATGACAGCCGACCCATTACCCCTCGCCGCCGCAGCATCATACAACGCCTTGATATCCGCCCTCCACTGGTCAACATCCGGCCTCAGCACGCGGCGATCGTACGTGACCAAGCCGTTGACCTCGCCCTCGACGTCGGAGGTCTGCGTCCAGACGCCGCCGGAGCAGGCGTAGCGCTCGGTCTGGTCGGCGAGCTCGGAGAGCAGCAGGTGCGAGCGGTAGTTGTAGGCTTCGTTGGTCTGGTCGATCTCGTAGGTTTGGTTGATGGTGTCGATGGCTTGTTGGACGTTCCAGAGGCTGGGAGGGGTGGGTTAGTGGGCTGAGGTGAGCTGGATGAGATTCGGGGGGGGATGGGGACTTACTGATCGATGGTGGTGTTCTCGCCGAGACCACCGAATTCGCCTTGGAAGCCGATGCGGCTAGGGTCGTATGGGCTAGATTGGATGGAGTAGAATGGTGTGCCGCACTGGGGGTTCGCGTAGTGGTGGTTGTCGCTGAAGTCGCCTGCGCCGTGGTCGAACCAGCCACTGGTCGCATCGATGAGTCTAGTGGGGTCGAGGGAGCGGACGAGATCGGTAAGCTCGAACTCCGGGTAGTAGGTGTCGCGGATCTGGCCCCAGCCTTCGTTGTAGATCACCCAGGTGACGATGCTAGGGTAGCTGCGGTGCTGGCGGATGAGAACTTCGAGCTGGCGCTCAAACTCTTGCTGCTGTTCGGCGTTTGGGAGGATGTCTTGCACTGTGCAGTTGTCCAGAGTCCGAGTCTGAATGGGCCTGAGCGAGGGCATGTCTTGGATGACCATGAGCCCGAGCTGATCACAGGATTGATAGAACAGTGCAGTCTCGACTTTGATCTGATGGAGGTGTTAGCACAACTTCAAATTCTGCGCTCGGTGGTAAGACGGCTTGAACATACATGCTTGCGAACCATGTTGAAGCCCAGGTTCTTCAGCATCTTCAAATCATACTCCATCGCCTCACGGTTAGGAGGTGTGTAGAGGCCGTCTGGCCAATAGCCCTGATCAAGCGTGCCGAACTGGAAAACGAACTCGCCGTTGAGCAGAGGCCTCTCAATACCGTTGACCTCTCCCTTGCTCACAGTACGGAAAGCGGTGTAGCTGTTGATTTGGTCGTCACCGAGTGTTACGCTGACATTGTACAGCGTAGGCGAATCGGGTGTCCAGAGAGCAGGACTGTCTGCCTGGAAGGTGAGCGCGGTGTTGGAGCTTCCAGTGTGGCTGGCGACTTCACTGCCGTCTGCGCCAGTGATAGTGATCTCAACATCAGCGGTGCCATTGTTCGAAGTGTATACAGTGGCGTTAACTGAGGTATCCTGTTAGTATATGTTAAGACGTGCGATCAATTTCACATATCCTTACCAGAGCCATCAGCGCCAGCAGACAACTGCAATTCCGTAATGTGGTTGGCAGGAGCAGACTCGATCCACACACTCTGCCAGATGCCGCTGCAGGGCCTGTAGAAGATGTGCGATGGATTCAGGGTCTGTTTGCCGATAGGAATGACATAGTCCTCGCTGTCTGTCGGGTCGTGCACAAAGACGAGGCTTTCGATTTGTTAGCTTTGGACAAATAGTCATACCTCAAATAACTTACAGCTCGTTGGTGCTGTTACCCGATATTTGATCCGTGACATCGATCGTGAACTCGAAGTAGCCTCCGCGGTTGAAGCCCGCATATTGACCATTGACGTAAATCCAGGCCTCGTAGTCGACTGCGCCAAAGTTCAACAGCGTGCGCTCACCGGTGAAAGTTGACGGGACTTCGAACAGCGTTGAGAACCAGGAATAGAGCATGTAGCTGCCCTGGATGCCTGGTGTTTTGTCAGCCAAATCCCAACCTGTGACGATTTCATCGATCTATATCACGCACCAGATAAGCCGCTTTCGAGACATGACGGCACCAGGACTTCTTGTCCCAGGTCCTGACCAAAAGGCGGGTTGTCGACGGCGTTCAAGCCCGAGGCATTCTGGTATTTCCAGATGCCATTGAGGTTCTTCCACTGCGAACGCTCGAGCTGAGGACGAGGGTACTCCGGCCAAGGATTGGTGCCGACTTCGTAGGTCCAGTCGGTGTCGAGCGGCGGCGTCTGGACGGCGTAGGTGGAGCCGTTGGCCTGTCTCGGGAGGACAAAAGCCCGAGTCAATGCACTGCCAGCCAGCAATACTGCGTGAGAGCTTAGAGGAAACAGCATCGCGGCAGGAGGACTTGGAGTTGTCGTTGGAGGAGGCGCGGTGGGTCGGAAATAGGAAGGAGCGAACCGTGACCTACCTATATAAAGGCAAGGAAGGCAAACTCGGCGAGCGAGAGACAGATCGCGTCACGGGAACTGGACTGGGAACAGCTTCTCCCATGCTACACCTCACCGACGTTGCATTCGTGATGGTCAGGCCCGCATGGACGCTGTTGGCTTCCCCCGCCCGTGCTCTCCACCCCGTGGGGCTCCGGGACGGCGGCCATAGACGGCACGGGAGGAGCATCCGCTCGCTCGCTGCCCGCCGTGCGCAGGTGGGACAGCAATATTTCAGGTGCGCGGACAGGGAATAGGCCTGCCCTTGCAGTAGCAATGCTGGTCAGTCGGATTTGATGCACGGCTTGCCCTTTAGCGCAATCCTGCACGGGTTGTGGAGAGGTGGAGGTGGTGGACTCTCCGCCCGCCAAGTTGAGATCGCCCTTGGCCCGCCCTGAGAGCTGAGGGCGGCATCGGGAAGATGATTTGCTGATCGCACATCCCTTCCAGTTCCTGCAGTCGCCAGTAAACAGTGTGGCCGGGTGATGGACGCTTGTGATGATCTGACTTTTGTCCCCGCGCGAAAGCTTCGAGCCAGCGGTCGTGCGACTCGCACTGCGTGTGACCCATGATATCGTGCGATGGAGAGCACGAGGCGGTACAACATCGCCATGTTGTGGCCCTACCCTTTGCGGTCCCGACAGATGATGCTGTGATGTCGACGATCTTGGGAGCTCGTGGAGCTCGCGTGGCAGCGTTGCCGCTGGCTCGTGCGAAAGCAATGCGTGTGGGACGACAACACCTTTATTAAGAAATCACGGTGGTACACGGCACTCGAGACAGATACCGATCTGGGCCCAGTCTTCCGCTGTTGACCGCAAGGAATAAGCATCACTAAGAAGTATTGAGCCAAGAATATGTGAAGCATGTGTTTGTCCGGAAGCTATCATGTATTCTACTCTACTCTGAGCAAGAGTGTTGAGCGAAATGCTGAAGTCTTCGTATCCAGAAAGAGAAGATCATAGCAAAAGAGGAAAGTCCAATCTCGTATCACCTCCGCTAACGTGGTTTACGGCAGGCAAAGCTCTGCATAGACTGCGAAAGGTGAACTCCGTCAATCCGTAGTGAGCGACGATAAAGTCTCAGATCGAAAGGAAAAGGCCACCATCGTACCACACCACAAGTCTCCTGGCGCGGGCTAGGAGGAACATCGCGCCACAATGCGGTCCATCCTCATAGCTGAGGGATCTGCGAAAAAACCACCCTTGACCAACGCCTCGTCAATCGTTCGGATGTCCTGCATGAATAGGAACTTGGCCTTGCGGTCCGGGTAGAACAACAGTTTCTTCAAGTACATCTCGATTTCTCCGCTCTCGACGTCAAAAGTCCACCCATCGCTTGGTCTTTGGTGAAACAAAAGATGCTTACGGGCGGCCGCGCGCGCTGCGTCGAAGTCGAAGTTATCGTTCGCAGTGGTGGCTGCGCGGTTGTTGGCAGAAGAGAATTGGGGTGCAGTGTGAGGATATATCTGAGCAGTAGATGCCACGAACGGCACTTGGGAGGCCTGCCAGGTGTGGAGGGGATAAGCTTTGCTTGGCTTTTAGACTAGGGTCGTCTTCGCGGAAGGAACATCGTTCTGGCCTTCGTTAGAAGGGACAAGCTGGTCAGATGGATGGAACGTAGGATCGGCGAGCTTGACCGAGACAAGACGCTTCAACGTTGCAACGAGAGACTGCTGTGGCAGCCGGCGGAGACGTGGCATTGGCATCCTTCTGGTATACGAATGAGGAAGTGTTACGTGGAGTAGCTGGCTGGCCAGCCGCCTCGCGGCCCTTCTTGAGGGTTACCACGAGAGTCGGATCTTTACTTTCGTGCTTGCGCTTGGGACGAGCGGTGGGAGTGAGCTCAATGCCCTCGCCTTGCTCGTCAACAGCGGAGCTGGGGCCGCGCCCCTGCTCACCAATGGACTCTCCTTGCTGTCTTGCGGCGTATCTTTCACTACTAGGGACGGTCAGGAGTGAGGATTCTCTTTCAGCAGAATAAAAAGGGCTCAGCTTGTAAATTTTCGGGTAATCGGGTGCTAGCCGACCGACACCGAGAAGACGGCGTCAAATATTAGAGTCGCGTTCATCCTACATACATGGGTAAAGACAGAAAATCGACTTAACGCGGGTTAATCACATGCCTATAGACAAGGTCTTGATGGCTTAGATGGGATATTGCTCCAGCAAACGATAAGAGAATGACTGAGACTCGATCGGCATGGCTCTTTGAACTTGAGTCCAAATAAGCAAGACAAGCACAATACTTCGCTTGATGGGACAACGTTTTGTACCCCTTAGAAATCGATTCGTCCAAGTACAGTCGACTGGGCACTTATGGAAAAGCACGTAACGATCTGGAAACGACAACTTGGCTGTCATTTTCGACGCAGGAGCCCAAGCTCTCTACTGATGTAAACATGATCACAAGAAGTCAGCAGTATAGTTGCTTCCACAGCTCTCAGTGGCAGGGAGCACAATTTGAATCTCTATGGCAGGTGACAGCACCTCAATGTCGTATTCGCGTCGCGAAGAGGTATCTGACTCGCCGAAACTAGGATCTCAGAAACAATTTGATAAGATACGGTAATACCATCACCTATGGACTATTCAAACGCAATTTCCCGTCAGAGAGCATGCTCATCGCGCGCTAAGACCTAGGCAGCTTCTGAGCACCAACCTTCACCAATTGGTCATCATCAAGCCTATCAGCTGCTGAATAACCCGTTGGTTCTCTTCTTTAACGACAATCAATGGATGAGTGGATGACCATGCGCAACGAACTGCTGTCGGCAAAGAAAGCGAGAGTCGGCGCTGAATTCCGCATGGACTGAGATGGGATTCTCAGCGACGGCGGTCACGATGTACACCGAGCTGAAACAGAAAGGGAATCCAGGCTGGGCAGAGAATGAGCGGTTGAGGAGCAAGCAGTAAGGTGTTGTCAAGCGACAAGGAGAACCAGGGTGGTGGCTTTCTCTCGCGCATCATGGCAGAACGTGAAAGAAGTAGCGGTGTTTTCTAAATAGTGATTCCAAGTTAGTTTCGCCCATAGCTTGAACGATGAATGAAGAAAATTGGTTTTGAATATCTCAACATTTTGTGTCAAACGCTGGTGCGGCGGTGGCGAGGTTAATAAGGTGAGGCTTGCTGCGGACGAGCTGACGTCTCAGCCAAGCCAAAGACCTGACCAAGCCCCCCAGAGGCGCGACGTCCCTGGACAACGCTCAGTCTGACGACCAACAGCCCAGCCTCCGACACAACAACCACAACCCTTGCGCACACGACTCGATCCTCATCAACGCCACCTTCCTGAACATCCGACCCATCCTCGAAATCATCCTCCGCACCCTTCACGATGGACCGCGAGCAGCCCTACGATCCCCCGTACAACCGCGATCACGATGCCGGCCAGGCAGGCGGCTCGCGCACCGATGAACTGCAAAGGGTGAGTCTACCCAACATGCTCCAATTGCGACACCCGCGAAAGACACCGTGCGGCGTGCAAGCCGCTGCATCATATCTCTTCGGATGCGCAAACAGGCAGCAACCGCCCAGCGAGACCACCGAGCAACCCAGCTAACCGCGCGGCCCGCGACAACAGGAAATCGACAGCACAGTGCGCCAGATGCAAGACAACCTGAACAAAGCCTCGCAGCGCGGCGACCGCCTCGACGCCCTGCAAGACAAGACCGACAACCTGGCGACGTCCGCGCAGGGCTTCCGGCGCGGCGCCAACCGCGTGCGCAAGCAGATGTGGTGGAAGGACATGAAGATGCGCATCTGCATCATCGTCGGCATCATCATCCTGCTGGTGATCATCATCGTGCCCTCAGGTAAGCGAGAACAGCAAAAGCGGACAAAGCCGAGGTCTGCCAAGTGAACAAGGAGCACGGAGGAAGCTGACGGATACCCCTCTCGCAGTCATTGCGTCGAAGAACTAGAGCGCCGCCGCGCATCACGAAATACCCTGAACAAACCATTCGCGAATACCCACGTTGACGGGGCCCCAGGGAGGACTCGACTCTGTCGCAGCCTCCCAGCCGCGCCAGAAGCAGGCCACGCGAGCAAAACACACCCTCTTCCCAACGACCCGACAAAAAAACAAACACCCAACACCACCTTACTTCCGGGCCGCGGAAAACTTCTACTTTGACGATAATGGGCGTACGAAACCGGGAGCGATAATCCGACCTTTGCTTTTTCGAGTGTTTTGCCGTCTAAGTTGCTTTTTACATTACCCTGGGGAATACAGGCCTCTGTCGCGCCACACGAGGGGCCAATGGCTGGCCTTTTTGAGGGCCGACAGAGGCCTGTCTTCCGCCTTCACAGAGACCAGCGTGCTTAGTTTTTGAATATTGGTAGTCGCGTTTGGAATCGGAAATTGTATTCATACCACTTTGCTTGAATGATGCCACTTCAATGTACCGTGCGAGCACATGTATTGTTCTACGTGAGGGGCCACAACGTATGTCCAGCTCTTGAGAAGGCGCGACGGCCGCTTGCAGTCGGCTCATCCTCCGCAAGCTAGTGGCACGGTAAGGCTGTCCAAGTAGACATTAGGGTTTGACACTTGGTCTAAATCAGACCGCACGTTAAGCACTCGGAGCCTATGTATGAGAGAAGTGCCGTAACGAAGTCTTCACAATTCAACTTCGTGCTCATTTCGGAACGACAACAAGCAACTACAACAAAAGGCAAGGGAAGGTCGCAATGCCCCCAGTTTCGAGATACATTATTATTCATTAATGGCGGCTATTCGACGCCTCCCTCCCTTCGTCGTATAGAAAAGAGAAAGTTCGTCAATCGCCTCGCATTGCATCCTCCCAAAAAAGCAAAGCCAAAAAGCAACCCCCAAACAAAAAGAGCTAATGCATGCATCAGGGTATCATGAATCCAAACGTGTGCGTGGTCCCCGGGTCGTCAAAGTAAGACGGTCGTCGGCAGTCGTCGTCGAGCGTCTCCCGTTGTTGTCCCAAGGAAATCCTTCGTCATCGTCCTCCAGTGCGCGTCGTCGGGCACCCTCGACCCCGACTCGTGCCGGGTGTGTTGTTGTCGAGAGTGCCTCCGCTAGACGGCGCTGGTCGTCGCTTTGCGGCGGCCGCCGGCCTTGCCGCAGGTCAGGCAGTTGGCGAGGAGGGAGAAGAAGGCGACGATGCCCTGGGTATTGTTAGTGGGGGAGTTCTTCGAAATTAGGGTGGGCGGGGTGAGGGATTCTCACGTTTATGATGGCCTTGCAGACGGTCACGATGGCGTTGACGATGGCCATGAAGCAGGCGGTGATGGCCGAGACCACGGAGTTGAACTGAGGAGGTTTGTTAGCGAGGCTGCTGCATATGCGCGGTGGGGAGGCGAGGGAGGCATACGCAGGATGCGACGGCGCCCATTGTTGCGGTATTTGGAAGTTGATGTGGTGGGTGATGTTTGTGTTGATACTGTTGATTGATTCAATCGAGATCGATGTGTCTTCCGTTGGATTGATGCAGAGCTATGCTGGAGAAGAAGAGGAGGAGAGGGCGAAGAGAAGTTTGCGACAGCAGGAGTGTGCCTATCAATGTTGTTGCACGAAGAATGCGACGCGCTAGCGGCAGGTGCGCTACCCTACAAAAACAGGCAGGGATAGGATGCCCATCTGGCTGAAAGCAGCAACGCGGACGTCAGAACGCCATCACCTCGGGCTCGTGCCTAGCCAGCTACTGACACGAAACTGCCATGGCGCGATGTTTTCCCCTGCTTTATGCTCCAGACCCGACATTAAAGCGACCCATTCGCGCCAGATCGCGCGATGCTGTCGAGCGCAGGGGACCGAGCGCAGGGGGCCGAGCGCAGGAACACGCATAGCTCGCTACCGGCGCTGCTGGCCGACGGACGCCCCAGCGAGCGGCAAAGCGGTTGCGGAAAGACATCTTGGGGTGTTGCGCGTGGGATGGCGCGTTGCTGGGGACAGGGGACTATGGGGTGTTGACGACAGTCTGCACGGCGGTGGTCTTGGAGCAGGTTTGCGCCGTCATATCGCCAAGCTGTCCGGCATCTGTATTGCGCTAACCGCAGAACCGTCGGAGATTTAGCCCTACAGATCGGCGACAGAGTCCTTAAATCCTGCACGCGCATGCCTCGTGATGGTGGCTAGTGACGTGGCGTCTGCTGCGTTTGGGCTGTCTGACGAGCTGGCATACGAATGCTCAAGATCTTTGAGGTCGGGTGGCCGTCGATTTTCGCCGCTTTGGGCGATCACTGCTCGCTGGCGCAAACTCAGCATCACATGCCGGTGCTCCGAAAATCCCTTTTGAGCTGTCAAGAGAGATCGGCATCGGACTCTGTGCCGACGCCGACGACTTCGAACGCGAACCAGTGGTATAGCAGCGGGTGTATGACTCTCGTCCTCACGGTGATCCTTGACCGCCACCATCGCCTGTGCTTGCCACCCGCCTCGCTTGCACCCTGTCGAGCCTGTGCTCGGCAAGTTGCGGGTGACGACCTCAGACGTTTTACAACGTGTGGACGAGCTCTGACAGCAATCAGGTTTGTGTTGCAGAAACGTTGCGAGCAGCCCTGCCGACAATCATCTCGCTAGGTGCCGTGATGATGTGAGCTGCACGCCCGAGCGCACTTGGCATGACGAGGTTTCTTTGTCGCCTCCGATATCTATCTATCTGATGCTCCGAGGCTGAAACTTGATTCCTCTTGAATGCTCGATCTTCGTATAATATTGCGGTGCGGCTTACAGATATTGAATCTTGACCGAGAGAAGTGGCGCTGTACGCGCGGAAATTTATATCGGCCGGAACAGGCTCCATCTCTTCGCAGAGCGATCCAACATTGAATGTTCAGAAGCCGCGGGTGGTTCTATTGGGTCGCATTTTACTCTTTTCTATCTGCATCACTCGATGATATTACCCCTAGCCTCCTCCTTCGCCAGCTTGCTCCACCTGCTATCCAGCACACGCCCGTCTTTAATGACAGCCATAAGATGCTTCTCCGGGCTGTTCAGCACCTCAATCTTCTCCAGCGGGTTAGCATTCAGAATGAGCAGATCCGCCAGATACCCCTCCTTGATCCTGCCCAGCTGGTCCTCGCGCTCCAGCATCTTCGCCGCATTGATCGTAGCCGACTGCAAGATCTTCAGCGGGCTCTGGCCCGCCTGTCTGAGCAGCGCGAAGCCGCCGGTCTGCATGACCTGCAGGGGGCCGAGCAGGTCAGTGCCGTAGCACATGGTGACGCCGGCCTGGTCAGCGATCTGTATGGATTTGAGGCCGGCTTCGAGGACCTGCAGGTTCTTCGCCGCGATGGAGGGCGGGAGGAAGTTGCCGAACTCTTGCGACGCCATGGCTTGGTAAGTGATCAACGTGGGCGTGAGGAAGACGTCGCGAGCCTGCATCAGCTTCGCGGTCTCCTCGTCGAGGAGGTTGCCGTGCTCGATGCCGCGGACGCCTTGGTGGACGGCGTGCTGGATGGCCACGGGCGTATAGGCGTGCGCGGTGACGTAGGTGCCGGACATGTTGGCGACTTTGGTGAACGCGGCGATCTCGTCTCGTGAGTACTGTGTGTTTGTGAGGCGGTCTGTGGGTGAGACGACGCCCCCGGAGACCATTATTTTAATGAAGTCTGCGCCTCGCCGGATTTCCTCGCGGGCGGCGTGTAGGCACTGGTCTACGCCGTCTGCGATGCGTCCGAGGCCGTGAGTGTTGCCACCGCAGCATTGGTACTCGGCGTCTTTGGACCCGCGAAGGTCGCCGTGTCCGCCGGTCTGGCTGATACCGTGCCCAGCAATGAATAGCCTGGGGCCCGGGTGAAGCCCCTCCTCAAGAGCTTCCTTGAGCGCCAGGCCTGCTCCACCGCAATCTCTGACAGTAGTGAAACCTCTGCGTAGCATTTGGTGCGCAAGATATGGTTGCCTGAGTAGCGACGTGTCCGGGTCTTGGTTCATCGTATCTTTGAGGCCGTCTTCACCCGAGGGCGTGGCAAGGTGGACATGGCAGTCGATAAGGCCGGGCATGACGAATTTGCCAGCGAGGTTGACAACAATCACTTCGTCCCCTTGAGTCCATGACAATACTTCGTCGCCTGATGAGGGTCCTTGAGAAAGTTTTGATAGCCGGTGTATGCGTCCATCCAGGAGATCGATCGTGCAGTGCTCGTATACATTGCCGTCTTTGACGTCAATAATGCTGGCGTCTACCAACCGGTATCTTCTTCGAGGTGTCGAAGTCCATGGCTTTAGATTTGGGTTCTGCGACATTTTGTTTTATTAAGGGGGTTGACGAACCTAGGTTGGCCTGATGCAAGCTGTGAAGCTGGCAGTTGCCGGTTGACGCTGAACTTTCGCCCCAAGCACGTCCTTCCTCCTGATAATGTCACTTTCGAAAGCCTTGCACTCGGTAGAGACAAAGACGAATCTTGCATTTGTGCTGATTAGAAACACTCCACTCAGCCCATGACTATGCACGCATCTATGAAAACTCAACACACGACTCAATCTTTCAAATCTACATGCCGTTCGTACGGAGGCCTGCTAGTCAACGCTCTCCCCTGTAAAATGCAATCGCAAGACAGCTGTATTACATTCCGATTCCCAATGCACGTACGATATCTCAACCTGCAGCGGACTGTCAAGCTCCGACTATCCTCAGACGTTGTTCAAGGTGTTACATCAGGTGGTGTCCCACCATTGAGCCACCACGATAGATATCAGCATCTGGCGCGAAGTGCATTCGCGCATCGCGGCAATCTTCTGACGCTCTGTTAACACCAGCTAATAAGATTGACTCTCTCCGTCAATGGTCTTAAGATCGGATGAAGTGAGGTCGGGATATAGATCCCTTGTGTCACATCCGCCGGCCGGGGAAGCGACCGGTGGAGGCCGAAACTCGCTGACGTGAGCGAGCTGCACAGCACTTTGTTCCACCATACAACCAGATGCACTCGTGTCGAAAAACCAACAATGTACTCCCAACGCACGCCTAGGACACTGGCCAGCACATGTGCAAGATGCTTGAAGCGCCGGACCCAACGATTATATTCCTCGCAACCCAACAGCCTTCCACCTCCGCCTCCGCCCTCCGGCGCAGCGAAGCTCACGAACCGCCGCTTGATTTCTCTCCACGGACCCGAAGCTCCTAAGTTCCTGCAAGGCATCATTACGAACAACCTTCGACCAGATTCCCGTCACGGTCTCTATGCAGCCTTCCTCACAGCTCCGGGCAAGGTGCTCAACGATGTCTTCATCTACCCGACGCTCGGCTCGAAGTGGCATGCCGACGTGAACAAGAGTGAGGATCAAGGGTATCTTGTAGAGGTGGATGCAGACGATGCCTCTGCGCTGTTCAAGCACATTAAGAGACACAAATTGCGCGCCAAGCTAGCGCTGCGCCTGCTGGACGACGGCGAGCTGGATGTTTGGAATGCGTGGAAGGACGATGATCGCTGGACGGCGCATTCTCAGGGCGTACATGAGGATGGGACGATTGGCCTGACGGACTGCCGAGCGCCTGGCATGGGTCAGAGGATATTGTTGCCGTCTTCGAGCTCGGGAAGCGGCATGGCAGGGAACACCGCCGCTTTGGACGGGCTGGATGAGGCTCCGTTGAGCGCATACACGATTCGTCGTTACTTGAGAGGCGTGGCCGAAGGACAGAAAGAGATTCCGAGGCAGGAGACTCTGCCGATGAATGCGAACATCGATCTCATGAACGGGATTGACTTCAAGAAGGGCTGCTATATCGGACAAGAACTCACTATCCGGACACACCACACAGGTGTGGTTCGGAGACGCATTTTGCCCGTTTCTCTTTATGACCCGGCCGCAGGATCTCCGGTCACGCTCGATTATGACCCATCTTTCGGCCTCTCGTTACCCGACAGCGACACAGACATCAGAAAGGACGACAGGAGAAAACGACCTACGGGCAAGTTCATCGCTAGCGTCGGAAATATTGGGTTGGGCATGTGCAGACTTGAACAAATGACCGACCTTGTTGTCTCTGGCGAGCCAAGTCCCTACACTCCGGAGGACAAGTTCACAGTGCAAGCTGGAGACGAAACAATCGGCCTAAAGGCATTCGTGCCGGACTGGGTTCGCGGGCAGATTCGTGGACCAAAGATTCAGAAGCGCGTCGAGTAACGTCTATTACTGGCCAGCGATCCATCCTTCACCACCGCCCAGTGCCCGGGTTCCTTCATCCAGGTCTCTCGTCTGCCGCTCGCCCAGCCAGTGCGGCCGTAGGTCAATCTTCGCCTGCTCGATCTTCCAGCCACGGCCACCTTCCACGTACACTGCCTCGCCCGAAAGACTCGAGTCCGCTACAACACCCATGAGTATCTTGGCCACGTCTTCCGGCATGTTACCCGGAAGCCCAGTGTTGTCCCACGCTTGCGCGATCCCCTCTGCCATCCGCGTGCGCGTCATTCATGGGCAGACGGTGTTAGTGCGAATGGCATGGGGCTTACTCTGGCTCAGTGTGCTGTGCAACCCGTTAGCTTCTGACTCGTTATTTTGCACGCAAAGTGTAGCTCACCTCCGCAGCGCCCTCATCCAGCCCATGACTCCATGCTTGCTAGCAGTGTACACATACAAACCCGGGTCTTCTCGAAAAGCTGCAACGCTTGACGTGAAAGTAAGGCTTTTGTCGCTGCCTTCATGCTCAGCGTTGCCACTGGTAGACTGTCGGAGATACACGCTTGCCAAACGGCCAAAGTATATCGGCCCTTTCAAGTTGACGTCTACCGCTCGGAGGCTGCTCGTGGGCTCTACTCTGACGCTTTCGAGAGTCAAATCCGGGCTCACAATGTTTCCCTGCTCGCCGAGTCCTGCATTCGAGATGGCATGGTCGATCCGGCCGAAGGCCTGGAACGCGGAATCGAAGAGGGCAAGGTTTTCGATATAGGAGGTCACGTCGCAGTGGACGAATTTGACCGTTGCAATATCCGAGTCCAGTTCTTGTTCGAGGGCGATGGCAGGCTCGTCGAGCAGGTCTCCAAAGAAGACGTGAGCTTGGGCTTGGTGTAGCAGGCGGACGAGGCAGGCGCCGATGCCTATAGCTCCCTGTTACATTGACTCAGGATGGACCGTAGCTGTAACAACATGTAGAAATATGTAACATACTCCGGTCAAGACAATTACTTTGCCTTTAAGCGATAAGGAAGAAGGAGGGTGGAATTGATTGGACATTTTGAAGGCAAGCAAGGCATAGAACGTGAAATGTTTACTCTATAAGCATCCTATTGTCGTCCTTCTATATGTTCAAACCCGGCTATTGTTCACTCGTTTAGCTGAGTGCCACCATGGAGCTATCGATTGACTCCTCATACAGGCCGAGTCGGCAATTGTGTCGGGTCCACTCTTCACTTCGACCCCTCTTCCTCATGGCTCCTGTCGTGCACGCGGAAAGCTTCCGGGGTTTTTTGGCCGCAAACGTCACTTCGCGACTTTTATACAATCGCCCTAAAATCCATAGTATCTACCCACCAACAAACACATCGTCCATTTCAAGAGACGGCACCTCATACAACAACATGTCAACATCCACCCTCACCCTCCCAGGCCAACCCCTGGGCCCCGCCTCAGCCAACAACCCCGGCGCAGGAACACACATCCAATCCTCGCACGTCCACTCCTCCCTCGCCGGCGCCCTCACCTCCACGCCCTCGAAAAGCAAATCCCAACCCCAACCCACCCTCACCGTCACGCGCCCCGCCGGGCCCCTCGTGCCCGAAACCGGCTCCGTCGTCCTCGGCCGCATAACGCGCACAAACCCCCGCCAAGCAACGCTCTCGATCCTCGCGCTCGGCAGCGGCGGCGAGCACACGTGCCGCGACGCCTTCCCGGCGCTGATCCGGCAGCAGGACATTCGCGCGACTGAGATCGACAAAGTGAAGGTCGCGGAGAGTTTCCGCGTGGGCGACGTGGTGCGCGCGGTGGTGATCAGCTTGGGCGATGAGAGGAGCTATTTCTGCAGCACGGCGAAGAACGAGCTGGGCGTTGTCATGGCTGTCAGCGAGGCGGGGAACCAGATGGTGCCGGTCAGCTGGAGGGAGTTTTTGGATGAGAGGACGGGGGTGAGGGAGGTCAGGAAGGTTGCGAAGCCGGTTTGAAGAGGGGAGTTCTGGGAAATGCTTTGCAATATGAGTGAACGATTGCGGATTCGTGCATGGATGGCATGCGGAACATTCGTCTCGGCCCAGAAGAACCGCTCTGCATGGGTCCGCTGGCCATCTTTGAGCGCTTCCCCGGGGCAGTCGTGTAAGGAGCGATGGTCTAGGAAGTTCCGGGGGTCATGCTGGGATTGTGGTTGAGACCGCAATGGCCACGGAAATCTTTCGGCGGCCGCAATAATCTTGATTAGACTACCTGCTCCAACCCAGATCCGGGATTCATCGAACGATCGATACGCAGAAGCCAGTGTATCACAGGCCTACCGTTGGGGGCAAGAAAAAGGCAGTGATTGCCAGGAAGAACAAGATAGGAACAGAAAGAGACAGCGAGGGCAGACCACTAAATCAACACACCAATATCTACAAATTCTTCGCCGCGGCACCCGTGCCATTTTCACCACCGCCATGGCCTCCACCATCTTTCCCCTCGCAATTCTCCCCGCCACCATCCTCACCCTCCGCAACCTCGCCACCCTCACCCAAAGCAGACCCCGCCCTCGACCGCGCAGCCTCCACATCACCACCCTCCCCCCCACCACCCCCTTCCAACCCAGATGCCCCGTTCGACCGCACAGACCCCGCATCACCACCTCCCCCCTCTCCTCCCCCATCCCCCTCCCCTCCATCGCCCAAAACCCCCACCCTCCCAACTCCCCTCCACCCCACCACCGTGCCCCAAAACCCCACCTTCCTCCTATTAGCCGCCTCAATCTCCCTCCTCACCCTCAGCTCCCCGACCGTAGGCACGCGGCCGTGCTGCGAGACGCGCCCGCCCGCCAGCCACCAGAGCAAGCCGCTAGGTCTGGTCGAGTCGGGAGTTGGGGGCGGGCGAGGGAGGGGAGGGAGAGTTGTGCGAGGGCGAGAGGGAGGGGGAGGGGAGGCGCCTCCGCGGAGGCGGAGGGGGAGATTTGCGCTCGAGGTGGGGGTGGGGGTGTTGTGGGGTTTCGGGGAGCGGCGGTCGCGAGCGGCGTGCGCGGCGTGGCAGATGAGTTCCATGCGTTGGAGGGTGGCGAGGTCGGGCGGAGAGAGGGTGAGGGCGTCGAGGGTGGCGATGAGGGAGGTTTGGGAGGCGGCTGGTGGGGTGGAGGGTGGTGGAGCGGGGAGTTGGGAGGGTTGTTTGGGGCGGTGGAAGCGGTTGCTCAGAGTTCGTTTGAGCTTGGAGGGGATTGAGGCTAGGGAGGAGAAGGAGGGTGTTCGTGTTTGAGGTTTGGTGGGCGGGGAGATGCTGGAGTTGGATGTGCTCTCCGTTGATGCGGGTGGTCCCCGGGACTCGTATTGTGTGGTCGTAATTGCTTCACTGGAGGTGGATGTGCTGTCTGCTGGCGGAGATTCTTGCTGAAATCGGCCTTCTGTATCGACTTCGTCTTCGTCTCCGAGGCGTACGTGAGCTCCACGACTGTGTTTGCCGACCCGGAACCAAGATCTCAAGCGCCTCTTGGACGATTCGATCGGACAACGCATACCGATCATGACGGCAGATCGTATTGAATGTACGTACTCCCCAATCGAAACAACGCTACTAGTCAAAGGGAACCGGAAGCCGAAGATGCTAGGCAACGTAGTCTTTCGTTCTTCCGTGAAGCATGGGAAAGAGACGTAGTCAATGGAGCCCGCCATTGACATTGCGGTATGGTATAGCGCTCTGAAATATAGTAATCGTCATTCGCTTGATAATGGACACAAACCATCATTGAAGCAACCCATTGAATGCCTTGCCTTTGTATTCCCTGACAAGCCTGACAAGCTGTCCACCCAAGCAAACAAAGATGCTGCGAGAGCACCCACGACACAGCCGCCCATTTCCAGCAAGCAACCCAATCCAAAACCCCCACTCCAATCGTCAAAATCACTTCTTCCCCCTCCTCTTCCTCTTCCTCGGCTTCTCCATCTCCTCTAACCTAACTCTCTTCTCCCTGACCCACCACTCCCTCTCCCACTCCCTCCTGTTTTCCCTCTCCACCTCCCCCTCCGTCCGCGCCCTCTCAACCTCCCCTTCCAAAACCCGCCCAAGCTCCACCGCGCCCTTCTGCGCCGTATCCAGCGCCCTCCCCAACTCGCCCATTAGCTGGCCCGCCAACCTGCAGGCCTCGACGGTGTACGGCGCGTGATCCTGGCCGGCGGTGACGAGGGGCTGGTGCTCGAGGGAGACGTCTGGGTTGCCGAGCGTGCGGTAGTCGAGGGAGGAGGAGGCGTAGGCGGCGCGGATGAGGGTGGTGCGTTTGGCGGCTTCGGCGACGTAGAGAGTGAGTTGGGCGGCCATGGGGGTTGAGGTGGCAGGGGTAGGGGGTTGCGGCGGGGTTTTTTGGTTCGGAGAGACTCCGGCATTTGGACTGGCGGGCGGCGTGTTCTTCTTACTTGGAGATTGTGGCGCGGATGGGTTTGGAGCGTTGCCTGTAGGAGTGACAGGGCGTGATCGCTTTTTGCTGGGTGACTTGGGTGAAGGGATCGATGCCTGTTCGTCTTTTGGACTCGCAGGTGGCGGAGGCCCATTTGCGATAGGTACTTTGCAGGTCGCGCAGACCGCTATGTTGCAGGTAACGGGTGCGTTTGTGGAGGATTTACGGCGTGGCAAGATCTCACTCCTCCTTCTAGGCACAAGTCTTGTGATCGGGCTCCATCGCGCTTTGGTTGCTATGGAGCCCCGTCGGGAGCTTCTCGTAATTGGAGGCATGTTGGTGGATTGTTAGCTGAGCAGACATTGTGTAGTATGAAGATCTGGGGATATTTGTAGTTGTGGACAATGAAAAGCAAAGTACAATACCGATTCCGGCGTGAGGTCTCATCGAGATGTTGGAGACCAACAAAGAAAATAAGAGACAAGACCAGGCCAACTCGTTCATTACCTGGTATGTCATGTCGTAGATGGATAATGGATTCACGGACGATGATGCATGTGCTGCCGTTGCGCGAACCAGATCGTCTCATTGTTTCTTTATGAGGATGACCCAGATCGCGCAGCAAACACAGACATGGCGATCTGGAGGCATGTCATTCCAGACGGTGCGGTTCGTGGTTAGCGATGGCGAACAGTCGCCTTGCACTTGTTCGGAGTCCAATTGGTCCAGAAGCTATATTTAGTGCTTCTCCACCAGTGTCGCCTCCGCGTTGGAGAGAAATGGTGGCGTCTCAAGAGCAGTCCAGACTCTGCACAAAACCGCGTGAAGACATGCCGTGCGTACACCGTTGTTTGCTGGCGATAGAGGCATCGAGGGCGTTCAGACAACGTGCATGATCCAGTCTCAAGATGCAAGTGATGTTCACTTTCCAGCAAGACAGACGTGCGTGGTCGGCATTGGTTGAGGAGCTGTCCCCGACTTGAAATAAGGCCCTAGCCAAGCTTCGCTAAGCGGCTACTCCCTGGTGGGGCGGTCTCAGATGGCCGGCCTGCCAAATTAGAGCCCGTTCGAGACGGTGGCACGCCGGGACAACCCTGTCGATGGGGTTGATGGAGCAAGTGAAGAACATCTTATTGAAGAGTACGTGAGAGCTGTTGTTCAAGCGAGGTAGAAACCCTACGATCAGACCAGGCATGCGATCTGCACACTCGAAGGGTCTGACATACATACGGCGCCCTGGAGACGGGAAACTTTATACAATTCAGAGCCGCAAAGTCTATATCACGATTTGCCGTTGGTCCCCTGAAGCGTGATTGCGCGTTCACCGCGAGCGCGCGGGAGGCTGTTGATAGCCTTTGCGCCCCATCGGCCCTTCGTATCCCAGCGAAACTATCACGCCTCTTTCACAGTCTCTCTCACACTCTCTCACTGCCTATAATCCTGTCACTCGCTTACACCAGCTTGTTTACACCACCTCGCCTACCCGAGACACAGCAACAACCACCCGCGACACGTGCTGTGCGCCTTCTTCACACACGACACCCGTCAGCCCCCACTCACCCGGTTGAGCTGGAGACCGCCCGAGCGCGTACCTGCATCGACACGCCTCCTGCGACAACACCTTCATCCGCGACAGCTACAATCACCGGAACATACCTTGCGATACTTTCTCTTCACAATCAGCACATCTGAACACACAGTCTCTGCCATCGCACGCCGCAAACCTTCACACCACCCATCCGAGTCCCATCCCACCACCTCGTTGAGTCTCACCCCTCAAAATGAAACTCGCCGCCCTCTGCCTCCTCTCGGCCGTTTGCGCGGCCGCCTCCAACCTGGCCGCGGACCTGCAACCCGCAGCCGCAACAATCCCATCCCTCTCCGACGAAGCCGCGCCCGAACCCACCGTCCTCAGCGCCGAAGACAACGCGATCCTCGAGTAAGCCGTTCCCATCCCCAATGCCACCCAAACCAACAACCCACTGACCCTCCCCTCCCCCACAGCGCCCGCCAAGCCCCTGCGAACCCGACCGCCGTGCAAGCCGAGTCCGCCCCTCCCACCATCACAACCGACTGGCGCCCGACCGTCCTTCCCAACAAGCAAACGACCTGGTACCCGGACATCTACACGCAGACCTTCCCCAAGGTCCCCGGCCAGCTGCCGTCGCCCGGCGTCGGCTCGATCGGGTACGGGACGCTGAGCAAGAAGAACGGCAAGAGGACTGCGGAGCCCGAGAGCGCGGGCGCGGAGGTCACGGGTATTGCTGGCCGATACCGCGTTTGAGGCCGTCCTTTTTTCTCCTTTGGGAAGAAGAATCCGAGCGCTGATGCGGAGTGTTTACAATAGCGACGGTCCTCGCGCAGCCGATCGTGCTGGTCGTGCAGACGACGGTCGTGCTGCAGCCCGTGCAGCGCGTGACGGAGGTGCGGGTCGTCGAGACGGTGCTGGAGTCCGCGAGTCCCTCTTCTGCTTCCTCCTCTTCACTTGGATTTGCGGCGGCCGCGAGTTTCCATCCGACCGGGACCGGCGCGCTCCACGCGACAGGTACAGGATCGCACGGCACGGCGGCACTTCCGATCGCGAATCCGAGGAACGGCACGGTGGAGTGGTTTCTGAGGAAGGAGGGTGGGTGAAGCGATTTCCGGCAGTCGGCGGATGCGAGTTTGTCGGTCTGGTTTCTTTGCAGGGCTGACGTTCATGTTTCCTTGCGAGTTGGCGATTCAGCGCGGCGTTTCCCAGTCAGGTTTCCCTTCCATGTTTTCCTTTCGCACTCAGCAGCAGCAGCATCGCGCATTCCCCATAGACAACATCACCGACCGTCAGCGAGGCGCAACAAGCGCAGCATCCCATAGCACACAGAGGAAAGACACCGACACCCGCAAAACGTACATAGCAGCACAGCATGTATCTAATGAACATCGAAAATCAAAAGAAAAACACAAAAAGCAATGAAGTCGGAATGAACTCTCTCTCTCTCAGTTCCTCCCTAGCCCGCGGCCCGCGCATTCCTCCGTCGCCCAAGTCCCTTGTAATCACTCGCACAGACGGGCCAAGCGGCATGGCAGCCGCGCCTTTCGCTCCGAGGAGCTTGGAGGAGAGCGTCACCCGTCCGCGGAGCGCGGATGGATTGAAGGATTCTCGCCGCCTTAGCGTGTGGGGGGATTGGAGGTCGGAGATTGGGGTCTTCTGGAATACATGGGAGGTATTGTTGTAAACTCTGTATTTGTCTAGAGTGGTGCGGAATTGTGATCTGGGGTTTGCGGTGGGTTGTGCTGTGCTGTGCTGTACTGTGCTGTGCTGCTACCTTACGGAATACGCGCGGTGGATCTTGAGCAATGGGCAGGGCACCTGTTGCTGGGAGGATAGGCGGTAGACCCGATAGGCGGAAGACATGAGTGGGAGATCAAAAGAGCATCTCAGATTTCTAGAGAGCTAAGAGAGCAAGAGAGAGAAACACGATTACCCTCCCTCCAAACCCTACCAGCAGATCCCCCAAACCCCCAGAACAAAACAAGCCCAGACCAGACGCAAAACCCAGCAGAGTATGATACAGTAGCAGTTCCGTCTCCTCCCCAGAAGAGAGGAGCCGAACTAACAAGACAAAAATTAAGACCCACGCTATGCTCCAACAACCCAGGCAAAGCAGCGCAGATCGAACAAGGAGATGAGTTAAGAAAGGCAGCAAAAAAAGTAACTTCCGCTCTTTCCGCAAAAACGCCGGTGCTCAAAGGGATGAAACAAGTGAGAACCCGCAAGGAAACGGCCCAACATTAGGCAGGCCGCGACGGAGCGGGGTTCCCCCAGCTAAACGCACATGGTATCAAAAGGGAAAGAGCAAAAGCAAGAAGCCAGAAATCAAGAAAGTGTGCTGGGTGCAAGAGACCCGTGCGAGCGCGGAGCGGAGGCAACGGACCAGCCGGCCTGAGTGTATATTCTCTCCTTTCCGGAGTATGGTCTCCTTGTGTCCTCTCACTTTCCCGCTCGCGAGAGATTTCGCTGCAAGCGAGAGGGGGGTTTAGTGGAGAGTTGCGAGTAGGGGATGATGGTCGTGAACTGTGTTCCGGTTGTGTGAGCGCCGTAGCCAGTAGGCCTTGAGGTAAAGCCAGCTGGGTTGGCGCGAAACCGAGAGAATCCGAAAGCCTTCCGTTGATTCAGTTCCTGTCCTGTCCGCGCCCCTGTGTAGTGGTGTGTGTATCCGAATGATTATGAAGAGGTACTTTGTAGAAGTGAGGCTGCGCTAGCCTGAAGTATACGGTGGAGCTTCCAGCGCTCGTGATCTGCCGTGAACGCCGGAAGAAAGGAGGGTGGTGGTTGTTGTACAATGATTGCAATGCAAATCATGCAAAGCGTTGGGCCTTGGTTAAAGAGCGTCGAGAATGACAAGACGTGACAACGGTTGTCACTAGTAGGCCGCCACCTCCGCCGCATGGGGTGCGATGGTGGCGTCGGGAGAGCTGTGCATCCGCTCGGCTTCGGCTTCGGCCATCAAGGCATCTTCATATCCGATCAAAGCCTGCGAGTGCAGCTTGAATGATTCTCCCATGAGCTTGGTGATGCTGCGATGGATGTCAGTAAAGGCCAGAAAGAAAAATCAAAATGATCGAACTTACCCCCAGACCACGACTTCATCGATCATACTACCCCAGAGCCTAGCAACGGTGGAACTCAGTTTCTGGCTGACACCATCCATAGAGTCGTCGTCGAACAAATTGCGCAGCTTCTGGTACATGGCCGCTTCTTCGTCGGTCGCAGGCGCTTCGTCGTGCTCCACACGCCAAAGCCACAAGCTGAGAATGACCATAAGATCCAATCCGCAGAGAGGGTGCTCGATGCTCCAATTGGTCGCAGAAGTCCGAGCGACCCAGCGGATGCCTTGCAGAGCGGCAACCTCGATGCAGTCGAAGCAAGCCTGAATGACATTGAGCATCTCTTGCGAACGCTTGACCTTGTCGCGCGCATGTGTCATTGCAGCAGCGACCTCGTAGGAGTCGTGGTAACGCAGAGCTTCCTGAACAGACTTGAGATCAACCAAGAGTCTGGCCCGGCAATTGCGGTAGACAGCCATGGAGTTGAAGATCAGCGGATGACCCTTGTGCGGAGCACTGAGCTGGACGACGACTGTTTCCGGCTCGCACAGCTCCAGCGACTTCTCCCACGTGTCAAGCGCAAGACGAAGCTTGTACTCAGTGACGACATCTTGAAGAGCATCAGGAGAGCGCTTGTGATACCAGACCTCCATGAGGATGGCGTTGATCATAACACGGGTGCCGAAGGCGCTGTAGCGTGCAGTTTCACCGGAGAAGAGGGCGTCGTGCGCAGCTCTGAAGGACATGTTCGACGAGGAAGCCAGGTTCTCGTACCAGCCGTCGTTGTCGGTAACGTCCATATTCCATAATGTTTCCGAGGACGGTAGCTCCAGATTGTCGAACTCGTTGAAGCTGATGGCCGGCGTGTGGTTGTAGGTCATCGTCAAGAGACCGAAGAAGATGTACACGGCATAATATGTACGACGGCAGCCTTCATCCTCGATCCATTCCTCGTGGGTTGGCTGGCGGTCGGATCGTGCTTCCGTGCGAAGGTTCAGCTCGTAGCGGTTGCCGGCGACCATGTTCGCGAGCAAGCTCTTGATCGAGCAGGCCCACTCGAGGCCCTTAGGATCACCACTCCAGCTGGCGAAGCTCATGTTAAGAAGGGAGCTCTGCATGATCCACAGCGGGCACTTCCGCGAGCTGAAGTTGTCCCTCTTCTGAAGGAACTGTGTGATGAGAACCTTGGATCCGATGTGGAGCATGTAGGCCTGATCCTGCTCGAAGGTGTACAGCGCGCCAATAGACAGCACAGAGAGTAGAAGGGCGGCAGGAACTTTGGACGGGTTGAATGAAGCCGGGTGGATGAAGGGCAGATGGTGATGGAAGAAGCTGAAGTAAGTGGAGAGGTAGCGGTTGAGCACCGACAGAACAGGGAGACGGAAAGTCTCGATGAGGGCTCCCTCGCTGTCGCAGTGACGGACGTTGTCGAGGATGGTCCTCAGCTGCTCTTCGTTTTCCACTTGCGGTGCCTTGGCCATAGTGCACTGCTGGGGAGGACCGGGCGACCTGCGGTAGTCGACGGGGGAAACCGGGCCCATCATGGAGGTGAAGGGCGAAAGCGCACCAGGCGTCAGGTTTCCAGCCATCAAGGGCGGGTTGAATCCAGGCAGACCGTCATTAGACTGGCCCTGCTGGCGGTCCATAAGAGGTGGGAGGGTGTTGTTGATGGCGTTGCCGTTGGAGAAATTCATGAGGTCATGGCTGGGGTCGCCATTCGATGAGATGGAGGAGGCTTCGGGCTTGACCGGGTTCTGCGGCAGCATTTGATCCCAGCCCTGCATCTGCGGCAGCGTCATCGAGCCCGGGTAGGGAACGTTCTGCTCCATCATCTGCGGGCCGTGAGGCGAGATCAAGGGCTCGGCAGTGATGCTGGCGACGTCCTGGCCGGACATGGCGGCCTTTTGCTGGAAGTTGGCCATGAGCATGGCAGCCTGCTCGACGCCAAACGGGTCGCTGCTATCGCCATACTGTTCAAGAGAGGCGTCATCGAGCTCGGGCAGTTTGGTCTGCGGCGGCGCGCTCGGCGAGGCCTTGCCGGCGTTGTTGTTCTTCCGCTTCGAGTCGCTTTGCAGGGGCACGCCGCCGTCCTTGGCGTGGACAGTGCGGTCGTGTCGCAGTAGCAGGTCGCGACGCACGAAGGTGCTGCGGCATTTCATACATTTGAAAGGGCGTTCTTTGGTGTCTGCACGAGCGAAGGTTAGCAGATGTCATGGATGAGGTGAGGGGTGCTCGTGCCCCGCCAGCCCACCACGCGACGGGCGACGAAGCTCCCCGCCACCGCTGGGCTGCTGGGCGGCAGGCTGATGCTTGCACTTACGGCTTCTCTCGTGTCGCGAGCGATGCTCGGAGCGACTGAAGGCGCGGTTGCAGAACTGGCATTTGTATCTCTTCTCCTTCTCCTTCTCCTTGTCGGGGGCGGTGCCGTTGGAGGCCTTGCGGCTGGCGGTGGGCGATGCGACGGGGGTCGTCATCTCAGCGCCTGCGACGGCCGACATCCTCCTGCGCTGGCTGCGGGTCTGCGGGCGTTTTCTGCGGCGGGTGGACGAGAAAAGCGCGACGGGCGACAGCCAGCTGTATCAGGGAATTAAATCTCGGTGGTGTTGCGTATGGGCGTTTGGTTCATCGCAAAGTCAGGCCGCATAGAGGGAAGCGCGGCGTTCTCGGCGGGAGGGACCGCGATGGAGGGAGTGTGCTGCAGACTGGGCTGAGCTGCGCGCGACAAGAAGTACCTGTACAACGGTACCTCGCGATGGGCGGGCGTGTGGTGGATGGAGTTGGAGGGGTAAAGAGGGGAGAGGAGGAGCAGACGGAAATTCCAGAATGAGGTTCGAGGCAGCGGGCGCGGGCGCGTCGTGGTGGGCACCGTGGGCAGCACCGGGCGCAGCGCAGAGTGACAGCAGGGCCCCACTCGGCGCGGGACGGGGAGGGCGGAGCAGCCGATTGGACGGCGCGGGCGCGGCAGCCGCTAGCCGCCGCTTCGGGCTGGTGTTTTTATATGTACACACGGTCCCACGCCGCCGGTCGCCAACACATAGCGTGCGTGTTGTTATTGCATGCCCAAGAGCGTCGCCAGCCAGACGATGGACTGCGATGCGATGCGATGCGATGCGATGCGACGCTGTCGCCGCTTGAGCCTCGCCACCGCCGACGCGCCCGGTATCGACGCCCACGTGAGGCGCGCGCGGCCACCCTCTCGCTCCGCCTCTGCCACGGCCACTAGCCCGCCGTTTCAGGCCAGCGCGCCACGCCGCCCTGCCATCACATCCCGCCAGCAACAAGTCAATAACACACACTGCCAGCACGCTGGCCGGCTGTGTCGCCCGCTGACCGCTCGCTCTCTCCGCCGACACCGACGTGTCTCGCGTCGCCGGCGTCGTCCACCGCATGCAAGACACCTCCAAACCGTGCGCCGCTGCAGCAGCTCGTCCGCGCCGCCCACCACACCGCCACACCTCGGACGCATGCGGCACGCCTCACTTACTCGCGACCCGCTCCCCGAGCAACCTCCCGGCGAACCTACGCGGCTGACGTCTACCGTGCGCCCTCCCTCGAGCATCCGATCGCTCGCGCGGCACCTCCCAGCCTCTTGACTTGTTTTGCTTCCGCTACGCACACTCTCTCCTCCACCATCAGCGCCCTCTGCCCTCTCCCCTGCCGCCGCCGCCTCCTGTGTGTCAAGCCCGCTCGCATGCCCTGTTGCATCCATCCCAGCCCAGACGCAGGAACCGCCTTGCGATCGACGTGATACGCGCTCGTCGACCCCGCCAGCCAACCTGCTTTCACATGCGATCGGGCGACACCTCAAGGTGGGGCCCTCCGTTAGATCTCGCATAACCAGTTCCTTGTCTCTGGCGTGCGCTTCGCCGCAACATCACCACGCGTTGCACTAGCCTCACGGGGAGACGTCCTTAGGGCGCCTCTGCCCCACTTGGCCGGATCCTCAGAAACGGACGTGCTGCCTTCTCTTGTTCGCCATCCATCCGGGTGTCGGAGTCTCGAGGGCTTGGTTAGACAATTAATCGCTACTGCGCGTTCCTTGCTATCCGACGGATCGCTTTGCCCATGCATGAGAACACCTCACCGCCAACACCAGCGCCCTCACCGATGCGGGGCCAACAAAGGAAATCAGCCCGACCGCGTCGCCAACGAAAGCGCCATCAATTAATCAATCGACTCAACCAAGCAAGGCGAACCACCCCTCCTCGCCGCCGGATATCAACGCGCACGCCCCCGCGCCGCCACCACCACTCCCAAGCCCAGAAGCCGTCCTCCGTTCCCAGCTCCCAGTCACGAGGGCTCGGCCCCGACTCATTTCGGTTCGCGGATCGTCCCCTAGCGCGCAAGACCCGAAACGGGCCCCACCTCCCACGATTCCACGATACACCGATGCCTCTGCGCTCGAGTCGCGCCCGCCCGCCGCCGCCATTGGCAACGAGAGTTATTGTCATCATCGCCCGTGGAGTCGGACTAGGTTTCTCTTCCCTTCTCCTTTCGATCCTGTGCGTGCGCGCCCGCGCGCCCTTCGTTGATGACGATGATGGTGCTTGTTTGGCCCTCCCCTCGCGATCGCCCTGCTCGCTGGCCCGCGGCCCTGGGCACGGTCTGGGCCTCGTCGCGTCTGATGCCCTGAGCGCGCTCCTGTGCGCACTCTCTCTGTCCCCCGCGTGACCTCGTAATTAGAGAGCGAGCGCGGTGCTGTCTGAGGTCGCTTCTTTGGGCGGGTGTCCGATATGAAGGGCTTTCCGAGTCGTTTTGTTGCGTGTGTATGCTTGCTGGTGATCGAGGAGTCGTGATGATGATGCGATGCGTGTTGGTCTGTTCTGGTCTGATCGCATAGCTGGGCCAGGCAACGCGCGACGACCACTGCGTCAAACGGCGAATCGCACACCGCGATTATGCTCCTGGATCGTTCAGGTCTCGTGAACATCAGTAGTAAGCAGATCCGACTATGTACTCACGACCGTAGCCGTGGCAGTGTTCTTCCTCTACATCACGCCGCCTGCGATCCACCCTACCAACGAAGGCAGGCGAGCGCAACAGTCCTTCAGCCGAACAAAGAAATCTCACCAGCTCTCTGCCACCCCTCCACCCCTCCACCCCTCCCCTCCCTTGTCCCTTGTCCCGCGCGCACTCCCACCCCAACCCATGGGCGCGCGGGGACGCGACTCGAGCGCGGGCCCTTGAAACATTCGAGATCGATCTGTACGTCCAGTAGACGAGTAGACCCGACCCGAGGGTCTGGCGTACTCGGTTCATGGACGCTTTGACTGGCCTGATATAGGGTGTCGGTCCAGCCTGAGGAGGAGGAGAAAGAGCAGGGGGAAGGAATGATGTTGGGTCCGGTAGGCTTTGTGCGTGCGGGTGGGAGGGTCGCAATGGGGTTTCTATCGCATACCTCCTTAGATGCCGAAGCTGTAGAGACTCACCAATTCCTATTTAGCCAGGCTCTAGGTATTTGCTCTCGAAGTAGCGACGAATCCTGGTCGGCGAATCTCTGGTTTAGTCGGCCAAAGTGAATGGTGAGCAACAGTCCGTGGGTCTTCAAATCGCGTGAACCCTCCCTGCAATACAGTATCGATACGCGCTGCGGACGCGGGCAGGGGTCATTCGTTATCCCTCTCCTTCTTTTCACGTTAGACACGTGCATTGTACGGGGCAGAATGTCGGTCAAGTTGTAGGATCGTCTGCTTGAAGAATATCTACAAGTCATCAGAGTGACTGTTCGGTGGGCTGCGCGCACCGTTAGTATGCGACAGATTTGGGCTAGAGTGCTAAGATGCTTGATAGCTTTTTTCGGACGATGGCTGAAACCTGCTTTTGGACGGATCTCGTCGACTACGTTCGTCGTCTCCTACTATGCATTACTAGCGGCCTCTTGTTGCACGTGGACTGCTGTCTGGTCACGTTGCTGGTGGTATATCGCCGAATCTTGGCGGCCACTTCCTCGTGCACGATGTCCAGGACCCCTTAGGGATCCTTGAAGGCATTTGTGACCTGCTGCCACACTACCTCAATGTTCAAGTCGCCACACCGGGGTCTGTGTGGCTTCTACCCGAACAGGTCCTCCGCCTGTGGCCTGCTGCACAGGTGAGAAGCGCTCGTCGATGATAAACTCGCAGATTTCGGCGGTAACCTCTGAATCCGATCTCCAACGGAGACTCGAAATGCGCTTGCTGACAACACGCCTACACTCCGCTGCATTCCCTTGCCTACTGGTGATTTAGATGCAACCTCTACATTTCAGTGGAGCTAAGTCACACGCCTCGAATACACGCAGCATGGCTCCTTCGCTCCTCCATCGTGCATGGAAGTCTATCCATCGCCTTGCTTGGAAGCCTCTAATATTTCCAAAGGAGGGAATTGCTTCGATACCTGCCGGCGTGAAGGTAGAGGAGGAAACGATTCCAGGATATGTTGCAACGCACTACTATCCTGTCAGGATTGGACAAATCTTCCGGAATCGCTACCAAGTCGTTGGTAAATTAGGGTATGGCACAACCTCGACTGTGTGGCTCGCACGGGACCTTGAGTAAGTGCCTCACTACCCTTCCATACCAACGTCTTATTGATACGTACCAGTCAATGCCAGCATGTTGGTCTCAAGCTCTACGTACAATCGGAATTCTTGGGAACTGAGCTAGACACCGAGCTTGAAGTTTACAGGCGTATCGAAAACTCAACTCAACACCATCCGGGCCGCTATGCCGTTCGCTCTCTCATCGACTCATTCGAACTTGAAGCGCCCGGTGGAAGGCATCGATGTCTGGTACACATCCCGCTTTGGGAGAGCGCGCTCAATATAAAACACCGTAATCCCATGCGGAGATTGCCACGCCCAGTCATGGCTTTCTTGCTTAAGCGCCTATTCCTCGCATTGGACTTCCTCCACCAGGATTGCCGTATAGCCCACACTGATGT